>SNQJ01S0016473.1:0-33761 GCA_010110895.2 Picea sitchensis
CTAGCTCCTTCTAGCCTATAAAAGAAGGGGTAGGGGTACCATTTGGAGGAGGAAAATTATAGCGAAGAAACTCTGCCCATTTGCCGAATCCATTGTCCCAACCCTTTAGCCTTTCCTCAAGCCAAAGGAGAATTAACGCAAAGAAGTTGGAGGACAAAAGAAGAGGAGGAGCCCAGGATCAAGATCAAGGAGTGGTGGTCGGTCTCAACTTTGATTATAAGTTGATTCATTTTGAAAATAATAAAATAATACCTTTCCCATCCCAATGCATGAGTTATTTATGATTCGTTTAATTTGTGCTTAATTTCTAACCCTCAAGTAGAAAAATAGCATGCATGCGTAGTGGCTTGTCTTGATTACAGGATTATCTTTGGAAGGAGCAGTGCAAGCAAGCGGGAAAATCACAACGAAGGATCTACACCAAATATCAGTAAAAGGGTTAGTAGTTCATTTCCATGCATGTATTGTGAAAGAGGGGTTTAAGTTTTGGGTGGTAGGTTAAAAAGTAATTTCTTTACGGTCAAAATCTGCATGCAATTTTGACCCTAGTTTGCTAGTCCATAGGGTATTTTTCCCAACAACAGCCATGCAGTCTGAATTTGAAATGTCTATGATAGGGGAACTAACATTTTTTCTTGGCCTACAAATTACTCAGAGGTCTAAAGGAATATTTCTTTCTCAAGAAAAATATCTAAGAGAAATGTCGAAAAGGTTTCAAATGGAATATTCTAAACCTATGAGCACACCTATGGTCACTAGATGTAAGTTAAGCAAGGATGATGATTCACTTGATGTTGATCATAGTTCATATAGGTCTATGATAGGCAAACTATTGTACATCACAACATGTCGTCCAGACATAATGCATGTTGTTGGAATGGTAGGAAGGTATCAGGTTGCACCTAAACAAAGACATTTGTTAGCTGTCAAAAGAATATTCAGATACTTGAAAGGAACAATAGACTATGGCCTATGGTATCCTAGAAATCATAATTTTCAACTATCAATGTATTCAGATGCTGATTGGGCTAACTGCATGGATGAAAGGTAAAGAATGAGTGGAGGTGCATTCTTCTTAGGAGATTCCCTTCTATCATGGTTGAGAAAGAAGCAAGGTTACATTTCCTTATCAACTACAGAAGATGAATACATTACAGTTGCCACATGTTGTACCCAAGTATTGTGGATGATTCAGACACTTGCAGACTTGGTAAAATATACTGCACCAATCCAAATTCATTGTGATAATACCAGTGCAATCGGTTTGTCAAAGAACCCTGTATTTCACTTCAAGACCAAGCATATACCCATCAAGTATCACTTCTTGAGGGAATAGGTGACAAACACGGTTGTTGCTTTGCATTATATTCCATCTAAAGATCAGATTGTTGGTATCTTCACTAAACCGCTTGCAAAATCTCAGTTTGAGTATCTAAGCCAGAAGTTGGGCGTGATCCCATTATCAACCTAAGAGGGTCCATCCTGTCAGGGGGAGTATGTATTGGTTGAATATATCATACCTCAGAAAATTACTGCAATAGCTCAGGGGGATCATGTTTTCTTTGACATCGATATCAAAGGGAGAGAAAAGGAGTGGTTTGGATGCTACAGTTGGAGATCTAAGTAGAATAGTGTACATTTTAGGGTTGCCATAAATGCCAAAGGGGGGGATTGTTGGCATGTTTACAGGAAGAGTGTGCTTGTCATTGATGGAAAAAACAACAGCGTCGTTGGCATGTTTACAGGCAGAGTGTTCTCATCATTGATGGAAAGATCAGAGTGTGCATCGATGGAAAAAAAGGAACAACATAAGCTCAGGTGAAGAAGCAAACAATATGCAGATATCAAAGCTCAGGAGAGATAGTGTTCTAAGATGCGTAGATGATATCCCATACATCAAGGCTCACAGAAGGATCAAAGGTCGTGGCCTTTGACACTTAGAGATTTGAGAAAGCCAAAGCTCAGAAGGAGGAGCAACAATGGTCATTGGATTACCAATCCCTAATACATGATGTCTGTTAGATCAAAGTCCAATGACTAGAGGAAGCGCAGAGGAGAACTACATATCCGATCCATTGGATATGAGCATCGAGGACCAACAACCATCGGATCCAGTATAACTATGAAGTGGATAAGGCTGAGATCCATCCTCCAACTTTGTGAAATGAGAAATCACGATAAGATATAAGCCATTGGATCCAGAGGACACGTGGCGAGAGATCAACATTTCGCTAACTCACGAACTGGAAAAGAAAAAGGTAAGAGTTGTAGGAACTCATGAAACACGAAGTCTCGATAAGATCTTAACCATTGGATCCAGAGGACACATGGCGAGATATCAACATTTCACTGACTCACAAACTGGAAAAATCAAAGGTAAGAGTTGTAGGAACTCACGAGACACGAAGCCCTGATAATATATAGACCATTGGATCACAGAGGGTTGTGGGCCATTGATATAGAGTATTTCGGATATCAGTAGTTGGAAGAGTCAGGGTTGGCTCACGTTCAAACACCCGACACACGAAGTGACGATTTGATCAAAACCATCGGATCAATTTCGAGTGGAAGGACAATATAAGATAGCAAATTTGCATTGCAGAAAGATCGAGATATCGATCCAAGATCCTAATCAAATGATCAACATTCACTTCGGATATAGAGATTCGAGGAGTTTACACTCAGGAAAGTTTGAGATTTGAAATCCCCGGAATGCGAAGTTCTGTCAACTGTCGGATCTGGAGATCAGACAATGATTGTTAGATCGTGGAAGATGACATCAGCAGACTACATCAGCAAGGACACATGGTGCAATCAAACAATGACAAGTGTTAAGTTGATTCGACATTTCAGGTATGTGGAAATCACAAATCCGAGTGACACATGGCAACCGCTCGGCTCATGGCACGTCATCGAGTGATGCAAGAGTTACATCATTCCGATAATTTTTCTTCGGGAATTTTACCACCAATACTAACCTGAAGACCCAAAGGATGAAGTATCTAGAGCAGAGGATAGTCGTTGGATTAAAGAGGACACATGTCAGTCGATTGTCAACTCCAGGAAAAAGAAAAGGAAGGATGAACGAGAGTTTGAGAATTGAAATATCCAAAGTCTAGAGAAACGAAGGAGATCCTGATCGTTGATCCAAAAGGGACACATGTAGTTGGATCTTGGACTCTGGGTGAAATGATATGGGAGAAAAGGAGAACTTGAGAGTTGAAACACCCGAAGACCGGATCGCGAAATCGATCTCGTCTGTTGGTTTGGAGGGACACGTGTCATCTGATCGCTAAGACTAAGGATCGCGTGTGGATAAAGGAAAGAAGGTAGAGCCATCGATTGAAGAGGACAGATGTCAGCAGATCTTCCATTCCAGAAGATATCCAGTCATCATCAAAAAGGTTTGATAGTTGAATCTTCCGGAGCCCAGATCACTATGGAAACCTTAGTCGTTGATGCAGGCAGGAGAGATCTAGTTCACAGACTCGAAAGGAAAGATCTGAACCATCTGTTCAAGAGCACCATCAATATCATGAAGATAGATGTTCATGCTCCATTGCAGGGCTAGAACATGCTCGGGCATTAATGTTTCATGAGTGGGCCGTAATTGAAACCATGGTTTTGGAGAAAGGACGTGTGGAGGCTCGTGGTGAATTGCAGGGTGAAAATAATTTTGTTCTAAACCACCTTTAGACGCACTCGCAATCGCTTGGTCACATCAAGCTCATAGCCCAAGGTCATATCGTGAGAAGAAGATAACACTCACTAAATGGAGATCGGGAAGCGCCTTTTGAAGAAGCACTTGGTCACAACTCGTGGTCATGTGAAAGGAAGGGGCTTAGCCAGAAAAACTAACGCCCATTGTGAATTTTTTCTCTGGAAGGGAAATGGCACCAAAGACATGAGCGCACGGAGGTTCTCCCAATAACTGCTAGAGATAGACTAATTGTAACTGTAGAAAATGACTGATTCCATCTACCAGAGAATTCGAAGAATCTCATGGTGATCACCAGAGGAGCTGAAGAGTCTCGAGGTAACTTCTAGTGGTATGAAGATTAATCAAAGAGGAAATTGACATATTGAAAAGTATTGAAGACTGTGATTTCTAGAGAAGTTAAAGAATCTCAGCATAATGACAACTGATGATGAACTCACATGCAATAGAACCAACAGAGAAGATGAAGAGTTGCCATGATGATCAAGAGATGACTCGACATGAGAAAGGAATGCAAAACATAAAGGTGATGTGATTCTGTAGTGGAGCTATGAAGAAGTGAGGAAGAGCTACAGTGAACAACCTGTAGGGTAGAACAGTGATGTTGTAAAGACCATGTAGAGGAATTGTGCATGAGGCCATGCAAAAGGTGCACAAAGAGTATAAAAATGTAGAACATAGAAGAGATGGAGGCGACTATTGAGAGTGATTCATGCAAGTAGAGAGACACGGATGCAGGAGAGAAGAGAAGTGTAGCAGAACAATGATGATACTGGTAAGCAATAGATAAACGTTGTATAATTGTGATAAAGTCATAAAAAACAAAGATTTATATTTCAGGGTGGTTGGGAGGTGCTAGGGAGGACTGGTGTCCTCAGAGTTTCAAGTGGGTGCTTGAACACAGGGAGTTGTAGCTTCCATCTAGTTGCAACTAGAAAAACCAAGGTGGCAAGGTGGTGCAAGGGAGAAATATTGTTCTTTGTTATATAGGTTGGTTCCTGTGTGGCCGGAAGTTGGTGCTTCCATCCAGTTGGTGTTGGAACACATAGGGAGTTGGTGCTTCCTTCTAGTGGGTGCTAGAGAAACCAGAGAGTTGGTTCTCTCATTAAGTTGCTACTTGTAAAATAGAGTTTGTAGCCTCAAGAGGAGTTGGAGCTCATAAGAGTGATAGTGTAAAGAAAATAAATATTACTTATCATATCAAGAAGAAGAGGTTTTTCCCTTTATGGGATTCCTCGATAAATATATGTCTATGTGTATTTCATGTGTGTGATTGATGTTTAATATTCTATTGCTTACTTTCCTGCATCATTGTGATCGTCATTGAGTGTTCTGTGAAGAGTTTAAAATGGGAATAATTGTTTAAGCACAATAACAACTAATTCACCCCCCCTCTCAGTTGTCCAACAAGAACATCCTACCTAGATTCTTTGAATACCTCTTTCTCTTTGCATGCATCAAACTTATGTTCAAGAAATGTATTCTTCCTGACCCACTAGTGCTCATCCTGATACTTCTTTGCTACATCTTCTCCTATCTTTTCTCCACCTCTAGTAACTATGTTGATCTTTTTCCCATCCTATTCTTTGTTTTCCGCAACAATCCATTGTATATTCTTATTGTTCTGGTTCGTCTTGTCCTGTATATTTACTAGAAGTGTCGGACAATCTTTTGTCTCATGATATACTACACAAAAATTCATACATGTCACAGGTGGATATGGATAGTCTCGTACATAGTACCCAGGTTTCTGATAGTTGTGACAAACTACAGGTCCTCTACCTCCTCCAAAACCTCTTCCTCCTCGACCTCCTCCTTTGAAGCCTCCTCTGTTACCTTGATTATATTTATGCGGTGTGTTATACTAAGGTCCATGATTGTACTGCGGCTGCACATTATTGTACTGTGGTGGTGTTCAACACTACTGCGTGTTGTTATACTGCGGTGGTGCTCCAAATTGTTTCTCGTTGTTATACTGTGATTGTATTTGAAATTTTTGCATGGTATTATGTTGTGGCGGTTGCACATTGTTATACTGTGATTGTTGTGCAGGTTGTGTTGTCATTAAATCATCCTTCACCCTATATGCATATGATGTCCTCTCCTTCATTATATCCAAGTTTTTTCAGTCCTTGTCTTTGTGTCCAACTGACTTGAAAAAATTACAAAATGTACTCTTCGGTACTATTTGATACTTCTGCATCATGAGACAATGATAGGGATAATTCCTATGTGTTATTCATATCTCAAACCATGGTCCTCTTGAATATAAAGGGTTTGGCATACCTACTCCTATGTACTGCGGAAATAACAGACACTCATTCTTATGATGACCTTCTGTCTTACATAGTGTACACTAAACATCTTCTATTTTGTCTCAACTATTCAACAACTGGGTCTATCTGTTTATACTGATTTTCCTCTAACTATAAGGTTGCTTGCAGGGCCTCAACCGGACTTTGGAATTTTTTTTGTCTCAAAGGATACTTGAAATGTTCCAATCAAGAGTTAAAAACAAAATTTCTATGTTGCATATAAATAATAGGGTACTTCAACTTACCTTTTAGTATTTTGAACTTCTAGTCCACCTCCCAGACTAATTATCCTAGTTTCTTCTTCATTTCTATCATTTCAGTGATGAACTGATCATCTTCTGAATTTGGTTTCTAAAATTAATTGATTAATTTCCTCTTCACCTCTTCTGCAGTTATAGGTGCTCTCGTTGGATTGTTTTCTATGAGACCCATGTACAAGTCTAATGTGTGGTCTCTAAATGTGATTTCCAACTACACAACCTTTGTATCCTCATTTATAATCTTCTTAGTTTCCCATATATTCTCACAGATAAGCAAATGATTTTTTGGGTCCTCTGACCCTTCTCCTCAAAACTCTGGTAACCTAATAGTTGTATCTTGTCCGGCCATTGTGAATTTTGTTGTACTACCACCTCTTCGTGGTGTAGATACTTTAATTCTACTTGTTCAACTGTCGAGTGAAACATATACTATCTATTTTGACATTAAATTCTCAACCTAGGGCTCGTAATCTTAGAGGTATCGACACTATATGTGCAGGATTGAAGCCCACTCTAACCTAATATAAAGCCATGAACACATTTAAATGAAATAAATAAAAAATGCAAATGGAGATAGCTCAATACCTAGGGAAGAAGCCAATTATGGGGAGGGCATATCTTACGAGTTAAGCCTTAAATCTATCTGTTGGTAATTGAAGCTAACAAAAATTAAAGCACAAGAAATTGAAGTACGGGAATTCAAACTGCGGGAAGTAAAACTAAGCTAAAGTAAACTAAAATATCTTAAAGCAAAAAAATTTACAACTAATTATTCCTATATTGAAAATCCATCCCTTGCATTCAACAAAATAAAAAATATTAACAGTGACAACATTTAAAATACAAAATACAAATTTTCTATTTACTAAGAACTTCACCATTGAAAAAAAACATAAGTGTTCCAGAAAACATACTTTTAACCAATCTCAAGTCTTCAAGACAATTATCAAATAAATTTTACAATGGGATTTTTTACAGTGTAATGCTCAATCACATAAAATTCTAGCAAAGTAAAGGAATCAAAGGAACTATATACATCATAATTATTCAAAGGTGTTGAACTTGATCAATCTGTGCTTACAAAATATTCACAATAAATATATATATATATATATATATATATGCATAATTTGTTTCATAAAAAATCTACAAACTAAGAATTTAAAACAACAGGTACACAGGGTATCTTATCTGCAAGTGAAAAATAAAAAAATAAACACACAAAACAACAAAAAAAAGAACATGGGCTAATGGTGGCCCCCCCAATTAGTTGTGGCATTTTTTAATTCACAGAATAAGCACAGGCTAGGAATGCATCGAACTAGAAACATATTGTATTAGAATTACGAGTTCACATTAGTAATGCAAATATCAAGGGTTTTTAGCAGAGTATATATCCTCAGTGTTTTGGCTAGCCATCTATATATTGGTTTAAATCATAGTCGAGAGTGTTGACCACTGAAAGGGTCGACACTCCTCAAAATAGTAAAATCGTTAATTACAGGAAGCTTTGTTACAACAACCAGAGCATCCATGGTTGTGAATCTGGGGCATGGTTTAACTGTCTAAACTGAAATGCAATAGGACCCATAGCAAGAGGGTTCCAATGTGAAAGAAACCCATGTTTTGTATTTTCCCGAAAAGGCCCATGGATATGCTAACCAATGATTCCATTGTGCTTCGAATGCTAGATCAAGTGATGGAATATTCTTTTGTGGTAGTATCGGAATGGGTGCCAGAATGAGCACCAGAATCTCAAATATGAGTTAATTGTGATTAAATACTCCAACGAAGCTTGCATTCAATTATGAAAAACACGATATGTTGGATGGAACAATATCCCTTCATTTTTGTTTGTACAATCATCCACCTATAAAAAAGAACAAAGATTATTGAATTGATATTTCAATGATGCAAATGTTTTAAAAATGTTTATAGTGAATGCATCCCCCATGATATCCATTTCTTATTTGTTCGGTGGATTGTATAGCTATATAAAACAATATGTTCATAACACTAATATTATCATCTACAAATTAGTTAAAACCATGTAAAATACATTAAAAAGTATAAAATCACATCATTTATTTTTAATGCTTCTAATTAATATATTTTAAATAAATGGTATACTTTAAAGGGTTAAGGGAATGGATTATGTTCAAATATGATGATTAAATAGTGAAATGAAGTGAAAGAAAGGAACTATTTTAGGAGCTCGTCGTCCCCCTAGACCGAAGATATGGCACGTCCTTGTGCCATGAATTAATTGGAACTGACCTTTCATTCATTTGAAAACATTGTATTTTCAACAATAGTTGGTAAGCAATCTTCAAGAAAATGAAACCAACATTACTATTCTAAGAAAGACTAGAACTTAGAAAAAGAGGTATTAATGTTATGTTATGGGAATGACCAAAACGACACCATACTAATTCAGATTTCTTAATACATACAATTTCGTCAACTAGTAACATTTTATGCTCATGAAGACCATCTAAGTTGTGATAGGGTATTTTCCTCATGTCCCTGGATAGAAAACATGAGGGTATAGATGATCTGTAAAACCCATATGAAACTAGTCATCCCTACTTACTTTCTCAAAGTCTTATTGTCATTCAAGTAATATGGATAAAGTTTTCATTTGAGTTCATTAGACTCCTAAACTTATGGGTCCCACTTCTAGGATAGTGAAATCCTAGGTATAGTATGAATTAGATGATAGGGTCTTAAGTGCAGCTTATAAACATTCTCAAATGACAATTAGATGATATTTATTTATCATTTTTGTTCAACCATGCAGCTTCTTCTTAACGATTTACAAAAGTATATCGTTCATATGGAAAAATATATATTAGGCATAGTAAGACACATCAAAGTTAGAACCCATTGCCAACAATATTGTTTAGTACCTGATGAGGTAACTTTCATATCTAATAAATATCCTCTCCAAGAAGAATTCCCCAACGAGCCTGTTCAGTACGCTGATGATTTTTCCTAGTCATACCATAGATTAGTATCCACTATCAGCAGACCTGTTCAGTATCTCGGTGGGTTAGCCTCTTACACCTATTTTATAGCCTTTACCACCACCCTTAAGATTTGTATGTATGTATTTATTTTTCAATGATATGGGGAGGAAACTGTGAAAAACTTTTTACGGAATGGGATGGTATATGGCTTGGAGGACACTCTATAAATTTCCCATAAAATATTGTTTGCATGAAAAATAGACTTATGCATTTATATTAGTCTAAATACATATCATGGTCAAACTTACTTAAAGTGTAGGGGATGAGGCCATAAGAGAATGACTTAAAGGTGTCTCTAGTCCCTGAATTCATCTTCTTCATATATAATTATAGTAGTGTTCCCTCACAAGTAGGAGTGGCATCCACTCTCCTACTACTATTTGATAAGGATGCTTGAATAACAAGCTCTGATATCAAACTAGGATGTACAAGTTACCTATAGGTATTACTCTATAGACCTTTAAAATTAAAGTAAATCCCCATAATGCATTAAAGTTTGGTCTTCAGGCTACTGTTATTATTAATGGTATGAAATATGCATGTAATAAGGGAAATAAAGATCCATAATTGTTTTGGTTTCTAGTATTAAACTATCAATACTATCTTTTTCTTAGTTCTTTTATTAAAAAGAAAATGTAAAATGAGGATGCATTAGACTTTAAGATAAACTAACAACATGAAGCTTTTATTTATTATCCTACTCTACCTAAAAAGAAAGAAAACTCTTTATTCAAGTGTAATAACTTTTCCAATGTAACCATGTGCAGACCAGAACAATAAACTTACCCATATTCACATAAAAAAAATTACCTCAATGATTGCATGGTTATGAGGATCCTGGCCTATTTGATTTGGTAGCAAGAAGCGTTGAAGGATGAAATGGCATTGTGGACTGATTACCTCTTGGAACAAATTTTCAATGTAATCTCTACGCATATCCTCCTTTTCTTGATGATTGATTTCTATAGTACATGAAGGATCTGTTGATATGAATTTTGAGAACTCCTCAGTCTCAAGACTTAATTATTGTTCTCTATCATATGTAGTCCCTAATTTTTCATCTTCCTTCGCAAATTTGAAAGGCGAACCTTTTTGTAGCTCAGGGAACTTTGGTCCTTCTAGTATTTCTAGAGAGGTAGATAAATTGTTGGTTGTTGCCAAAATATGTTCTTCCTGAGAAGGAGAAATCCCGACTATTGCCAGGATTTGAGAGAGTTCTTCCAATCTTATCATATTTGCATTCATTTTTTCGGTTTATGAGTCCTATCTCACACATGGGTGAGTATCTAGGGTTCTTACAACACCTAATGAAATAATAACTGAAATTTAACGCTATTGAAACAAAAATGAAATGAAATTCATTGAAAAACTTAAAGAACACTATTTAAAGAAAAATTGAACTGGTCATTCTACTTTATACCTCACTGTCATGGAGTTATCTTTTCACAAGAGTTATCTCTTCAAAAAGAAAACACAATTGCAGGAAAGAAAGCACACATGCGGGAAAGTAAATTGTAGGAAAGTAAACACACTAAGAAAAATAAACAAACTTGCAAAAAAAGTAAACACTCTTACGGAAAGGGAACAACAAGGCTTTGGAGCAACCCATTAAAATGGATGCGTGGGTTCTTACCTCTCGTATTAAAGTTTCTCCTCCCCCTTGTTGTGTAATTTAAGGAAACCTACCTACCTATGTTCTAATCCCTTTAGCACCTCCCCAGAAACGGCGCCAAAAATGTCGAGTGAAATATATACTATCTATTTCGACATTAAATTTTCAACCCGAAGCTCGTAAGCTTAGACGTACCAGCACTGTATGTGTAGTATTGAAGCCCACTCTAACCTAATCTAAAGCTAAGAACACATTTAAATGCAATAAATAAAACAAGCCAATGGAGATAGCTCAATACCTAGGGAAGAAGACCATTATGGGGAGGCCATATGTTATGAGTTAAGCCTTAAATCTATCCATTGGTAATTGAAGCTATACAAAATTTAAAGAAAAAGAAATTGAAGTACGGGAATTAAAAGTGTGGGAAGTAAAAATAAGCTAAAGTAAACTAAAATATATTAAATCAAACAAATTTACAACCGAGTATTCCTATATTGAAAATCCATCCCTTGCATGCAACAACATAAAATATATAAATAGTGACAACATTTAAAATACAAAATACAAAATTTACTATTTACTAAGAACTTAACCATTGAAAAAAAACATAAATGTTCCAGAAAACATACTTTTAACCAATCTCAAGTCTTCAAGCCAATTATCAAATAAATTTTACAATGGGAATTTTTACAGTGTAATGCTCAATCACATAACATTCTAGCAAAGCAAAGGAATCAAAGGAACTGTATACATTAGAATTATTCGACGGTGTTGAACTTGATCAATATGTGTTTACAAAATATTCACAATTTTAATAATTTATAAACAACATTTTAGCAACATGCACAGTCTAGATTTATTTCACACAGAACAATATACAATTAACTTACAAACAATGATTTGGCATCATACAGATATGAACAATTCGATTCATTTCACCAACAATCTATAAACTCGGAATTTAAAATGACAATGTTAGCAACTTAAAATTAGCAACATATATATATGCATAATTTGTTTCATAAACAATCTACAGACTAAGAATTTAAAACAACAGGTACATAGGGTAGCTTATCTGCAAGTGAAAAATACGGAAATGAACACACAACACAACACAACAAAGAACATGGGCTACTGGTGGGCCCCCCAAGTAGATGTGGCATTTTTTAATTCAAAAAGTAATCACAGGCTAGCAATGCATCGAACCAGAAACAGATTGTATTAGAATTAACAATGAAAATATCAAGAGTTTTTAGCAGAGTATCTATCCTCGGTGTTTTGGATAGCCATATATATATATATATATATATATATATATATATTGGTTTACGTCAGCCATGAGTTTCGACCACTAAAAGGGTTGACACTCAAAATAGTAAAATTGTTAATTATAGGCAGCTTTGTTACAACAACCAGAGTGTCCATGGCCACAAATCTAGGGGATTGTTTAACTGTCTAAACTGAAATGCAATAGGACCCATAGAAAGATGGTTCCAATGTGCAAGAAACCCATGTTTTGTATTTTCCCAAAAAGGCTCGTGGATATGCTAACCGACGATTCCGCTGTGCTCCGAGTGTCAGATCAAGTGTTGGAATATTCATTCGTGGAAATACCGAAACGAGTGCCAAAATGAGCAATGGAGTATCAAATATGAGTTAATTGTGATTTAATACTCCAACGAAGATTGCATTTAGTTCTGAAAAACACGATTTGTTGAATGGAACAATCTCCCTTCATTTTTGTTTGTACAATTGTCCACCTATCAAAAAGAACAAAGATTATTAAATTGATATTTCAATGATGCAAGCATTTTAATAATGTATATAGTGAATGCATCCCCCATGATATCCATTTCTTAGTTGTTCGGTGGATTGTATAGCTATATAAAACAAGATGTTCATAAAACTAAGTTTATCATCTACAAATTAGTGAAAACCTTGTAAAATACATTAAAAAGTATAAACTCACATAATTTATTTTTAATGCTTCTAATTAATATATTTTAAATAAATGGTATGCTTTAAAGGGTGAAGGGAATGGATTATGGTCAAATATGATGATAAAATATTGAAATGAAGTGAAAGAAAGGAGGTATTTTAGGATCCCATCATGAACTTACACTTCTGCTTGAGTTTCTAGTGGACCCACATCCTCTAAAATTCCTTCTACCACTAATCACTTGTTGGTTAACCGCTTTTTCTTCTTCAAATGTCTTAGTCGCACATGGGGTTGTGAGTTTCACACTAATTCAGATCAGGAATGGAGAGCCTTTTTCTGTGCTAGACCCTTGACCTATGGTTTGCCTCTCATATGTGGTGTGCAAGATTTACTCAATATTCCCTATTGCACAAATATCCTCTACCTCTTCCTCATCACTTTCCAGGCCCTCTCACTTAGCTATTGCCCTATTTTTCTTATTGATCTTATACTGATAGGGTCATCCGCTACATGTCACTCCTGCTTTCCTTATTATTTTTTGTCCTCTTCCCGATCCATCATTATGAGGTCCATTTCTTCCTCCTTATACCCTCCGTCCAGAGACCTCTCCAAATCTCAAATATTCCTTAGTGCTTCCCCCATTTCCCCCATGTGCACATAATGATTTAGCTATCTGATTCCATGGTCATCATGCCTCTATCATGCAATAAGATCTTAATTGACATGTAAAGTGACCTAATGTACCTCCTTCTTGGTCCTTTTAAGAAATCCTGCTCTACAGTAGTGTAAGACTTCGCATTATCGATTGCAAATTCAGTAATAAAGTCTGTAGTAATATTATCTACCCAAAAATCCACTACGCAAGTGAATTTATTATTAACCCTTTCCAACTACGCAATGTTCTTAGCAATCCACTATACTGGACTTATTCGATTAATCAGACGAGTATCCTTCAGCCTCAATATCCATTCCTATAATAATTCTTGGAAATAAAAAAAATATGCCTCATGCAAATAAGTAAACACATACCTCTGCAGATACTAGCATGGTGTATACCTGGATATTCTATTATCTTTCTGCATGAACTCGAGTTTCTTTGTTTTAAACCATATTTCAATCTCTTTATTTGTAGGATTCCATGGCCTAAACATTCCTTTCTACCACTACATCTTCTTCATTGACCTTCTCATCATATCCCTTCCAGGCTATTTTTCTGAGTTCTAGTCGGCAACATAACCATTTTTTGGATATATGGGATGACTCGGGTTCTATATTAGTTCTCCAAAAAAACCCTATTCACCATCGACCCTTCTGGTAAACCAAAAGGCTAGACCACGCACAGAGTGCACAATGCAGTCTCACCCAAGATGGCTTATGGGTGAGTGCATGAACCAAGTGTCTGTAATCATGGAAGGGATGGAACTCATGGGAATGTTAGGCCTAATAGACTTCTTCTTCTATTTTAACATGCATTCTACTAACATATATACTATTTTATCCATTCATTAACATTCATTCTGCATGATTATTCTAGTGTGCGTTGTAAATAAACTCTAACAGATGCATTCATTTTTCCATTCATTCATCATAAAGAATATAAAATCAACACATCACACATAAAGACACCATTTTTACCGTGGTTCACCCCCTGGGCTACGTACACAAAGATCTTCTAATTTATTTTTTATTCTTCATCAAAATAGTGTTGCACGCATTAGATCATAGGGTTATGAATGGTGAGGCTGGCCAATGTCTCACCAAGATCCACATCTTGCAACCTGATCCTCGATTACATCTCAAAACAGACTCCATCTGAGCTCCGCATCTCTCAACAAAAAAAATACTTCAACTCAAGACTCAAAGGTTCTCCAAAATAGGGTCTTCACACAATGATACTCGATTTATTGATTGACTCCCTAGATACCTCGTACATCTTCTATTTATATTAAAAAATGGGTAAAAAACCTTAAATTATGACTCAACACTCTAATTCTAAGTGGAATCCACTTGTCCGCTTTCTAACTGCCTTCCATGTGGCCAGTCTTTGATCCAACACTTCCTTGCTTTAACTTTGTGCTAGCCTTCCTTCTTTCCTAGCGCATTGCTTCCTTTTCCCTTTTGTCGCGATGTGTTCCCTTCTTTCCTATAGTGTGTTTCTTCCTTCATCCCATTCCATAGCTCTTATCCTCATTTACTCTATTGGACCCCAACATTTCCTACTCCAACAATGAAATTCTCATCTATAGTAAAATGTGGCAAGCCCAACTCAACCATGTGGATCAAGTTCTCCATATACTTTCCAAGAGCAAACTTTTCCTCAAACAACATAAATGTTCTTTTGGCATCTCTGAATTTGAATACCTTGGTCATATTGTTGGAAATGATGGTGTATGGGTGGATCCTAAGAAAATTGAAGCTATGAAAAATTGGCCTCTCCCTAAAACTCTTAAAATTTTGCATGGTTTCGTAGGTTTAATAGGCTATTATCACAAGTTTGTTTAGAATTATGGAACAATCATGGCTCCTCTAACAAGTCTCCTTAAAAATGATTCGTTTAGTTGGACTCAAGTTGTTGACCAATCCTTCCAAGCCTTAAAAGAAGCTATGTGCACTACTCCGATACTAGCCCTACCTGACTTCACCAAGACCTTTGTTATTGTTCGAGCAAGAAATTTTGGGGTTCAATGCATTAAACCAGATAGAATGGACCAAGGAAGTAGAGCATGCCAAGAAATGAGGAGAAAGAAGTGTGCAATAAGGAAAAGGAAGCAACACGTCAAGAAGAAAGGAAAATTAGAGTGAAAAAATTATGGATTAGCATGCGAAGGCAGTTATAATGTGGACACGTTGAGTCCAGTTAGAATTAGAGTTTTGGGGTATGGTATAAGGGTTTTTACCCACTTTTAAAGAATAAATAGAGGATGCATGAGGTAGTTAGAGGATATATATATAGAGAGAGAGAGAGAGATATATATAGATATATATAGATATATGGTGATCATTATCACTTTGTGTGAGAGAAGTACTTTGAGCGCCTTTTTGAGTTTTGAGTCGAAGTATCTGTTTTGTTGAGAATTGTGGAGATCAGATCGAGTCAGTTTTGAGATATAATTTAGGGTTATGTCACAAGCTATGGAGCTTGGTTTGATGTTGGTCAACCTCACCAGTACTAAACCCATGATGTAATGTGCGCGGTAAAAGAACTTTTTAATGAAGAATAATAATAAGAAGCAAAATATATTTGTGGACATATCCCAGGAGGGTGAACCACAGTAAAAATGGTGTCTCTATGTGTGTTGTGTTGATTTTATATGCTTTATGATGAATTAATGGATAAATGAATGCATCTGTTAGATTTTATTTACAGTGCGCACTAGAATAATCATGCATAATGAATGTTATTGAATGGATAGAATAACATATCTGATGAATGGTATGGTAGAACAAATTTTGAAGTATAAGAATCCTAATAGGAATAACATTCCCATGAGTTCCATCACTTCCACGATTGCAGACACTTGGGTCATGCAATCACCCATAATCCATCTTAGGTGAGACTTCAATGTGCACTATGTGTGCAATGTTTCCTTATAGTTTACCAAAGGGGCCAATGGTTTCTAGGGTTCTTTCGGAGAACTAAAGTAGAACCCGGATCAGCCCATACATCCAACAAATGGTTATGTTTCTGGTTGGTACTCAACAGATCATATTGGAGGGGATTTAATGAAGAAAAATAAGTGATAGAAAGGGATGTTTAGGCCATGGAACCCTACAAAGAAAGAGATTGAAATATGGTTGGAGACAAAGCAACTCGAGTTTGCGCAAAAATATAATAGAAGCTCCAGATATACACCATGCCAGTATCTGTAGAGGTATGTGTTTATTGATTTGCATGAGGCATATTTTTATTATTTTCTAGATTTGTTACAAGAGTGGTTATTGAGTTTGAAGGATACTCATCCAACTAATAGGATAAGGCCAATAGAGTGGATTGTTGAGAATATCACGTGGTTGGAAAGGGTTAATAACAAATTCACGTGCATAGTGGATTTCTGGTTAGATAGTATTATTTCAAGGTTTATTATTGAAGTTGCAGTCGATTCAACAAATTCATATACTGTTGTAGAGAATGAATACTTGAAGGGAACAAGAGGGAGGTACATTAGGTCACTTTACATGTCGATCAAAATATTATTACATGATAAAGGAGTGATGACCATGGAATCAGACAACTAAATCACTCTACACACATGGGGGAGTTGGGGGAAGCACTAAGGAAGATCTGAGATATGGAGAGGGCTCTAGACAAAGGCCAGAAGAAGGAAGAAATGGACCCTATTATGATGGATGAGGAACAAACCAAGGAGATAATAGAAAGAGCAGGAGTGACACGCAACGAAATACCCTACTAGTATACGATCAATAGGAAAAAGAGGACAGTAGTCGAGCGAGATGGCTTGGAAAATGATGAGGAAGAGGTAGAGGATCTATGTGTGATAGGGAAGATTGAGGAAATATTGTGTGCCATATCTGAGAGGAAAACCAAAGGTCCGGGTTCCGGTGCAGAAGAAGACTCTCCATTCCATATCTGAATTAGTGTGGAACCCACAATGCCATGTGTGACTAAGACATCTGAAGAGGAAAAAACAATTAACCAGCAAGTGATTATTGGTAGAAGGATTTTTACAGGACGTGGGTCCAATGGAAAATCAACTAGAATTATAAGTTCATCAAGTAATGTAGTCAAGTATCTACACCACGCGAAGGTAGTAGTACAACAAACTTTACAATGGCAGGTCAAGATCCAACTATTAGGTTACCATAGTTTTGAGGTGAAGGGTCAATGGAACTAGAAAAACATTTATTTATTTGTGAGAAGATATGGGAATCTAAGCAGATTACAGATGAATATACAAATGTTGCACAGTTGGAAATCATATTCAGAGACTGCGCATTAGACTGGTACATGGGTCTTGTGGTAAATAACCCAATAGGAGCACCTACAACTATCGTAGAGGTGAAGAGGAAATTAATAAATGAATTTCAAAAACCAAGTTCAAAGGACCAATTCATGAATGAAATGATAGATATTAAGTAGAAAACAAGAGAATCAGTATGGGAGGTCGACCATAAGTTCAAAAGATTAAAAGGTAAGATGAAGTTTACTATTACTGATATGCAACATAGACATTTATTTGTTAACTCTTTATTGCAACACTTAAATTATCCTTTGAGGCAACAAAAATTCCAGAGTCAGGACGAGGCTTTGCAAGAAGCCTTGCAGTTAAAGGAAAATCAGTATAAGAAAACAAATCTATTTGTGGAAGAGTTGAGAGAAGACTTGAAGAACTTAACATTTCAGTTGAATCAGAATAAGGGAAAGGAAACTAGGGAATATGTTTGGTGTACATTTTGTAGAACATAAGCTCATCATAAGAACAAGTATCCAACCTTTATGCAGTATATAGGAATATGGATTCCAAACCCATTATCGTCAGTAGGACCGTGGTGTGAGATATGCAAAAAACATGGGCATTATCCTTATTATTTTCCCATGATGCAGAAGTATCAGACAGTACCAAAGAGTACATTTTGCAATTTTTGCAAGTCAGTTGGACACGAAGAGATTGCAGAACCTTGGAAATAATGAAGGAGAGGAAATTAGATGCATATAGGGTGTAATATGAATTAATGATAGCACAACCTTCGCATCAACCACAATACAATAATGTACAACAACCAAAATATAACAACACGCAACAGTTTTCAGCACCACCATAGTTCAATAATGCACAACATTTTGGAGCACCACCGTAGTATAACAACGTGCAACAGTGCACAACGCCACCACATTACAATAATGCAAAGCCTTCGTATAATCAGGGACCAAAGTATAATACCCCGCACGGAGACAATCAAGGGAACAGAGGAGGATTCAGGGGATGATGCCATGGAGAAAGAGGCTTTGGAGGAGGCAAAGGACCTGTAGTTTTTCACAACTATCAGAAACCTAGGCACTATGTAAAAGATTTTTCACAACCACCTGCGAAATCTATGTATTGTCGTGTATCATACCATGAGACAGAATATTTTTCGACACTTCTGGTAAAGATACAGGATAAGAGGAACTAGAACAATCATAGCATCCAATGGATTGTTGTGGAAAACAGAGAAGAGCATGGGAAGAAGATAAACATAGTTACTAGAGGTGGAGAAAAGACAGAAGAAGATGTAGCAAAGAAGGATTAGGATTAGTACCAGTGGGCCAAGAAAAATACAGTACTTGAACATAAGTTTGATGTGCACAAAGAGAAGGAGATATTCAAAGAATCTAGACAAGATATTCTACAGGAAAATGTTGTGTTGAATTCTGGGACAAAACTAGTAGATGAGGTACCAGTGTATAACATGCCTCCACTATTTGATCAGACCAACAAAGAGAAGCCTTTAGATAAATTAAGTAACTTAATAAACTTTTTGGGGTCATTTGTAAAATTTCTTAATGATAAAAATTATGTGCAAGTACTGCAAAGTCTATTAGAAAAGTGTAATTCTGGGGAAGAAGGGGTAAAGATAGTGAATCAGGTCCGTAAGAAGAGAAGAGTAATTAGGGAATTGAGGTTGAATGCAAAAATTGGATATTTTAATATGGGGGATATCATACTAGAGTTAGGTTCTGAAGTCAATGTATTTACTAAAAAGACATGGGAAGCTATGGGGGAACCAACAATGGGGTGTTCACCAATCTAGTTGAAGTTAGAAAATCAGCATAGAGTGGTTCCAATTGGAATATTTAAATGGATTCCAATAGATATAGATGGTGTGGACACCATGGCCGACTTCGAATTCACTGACATAGTAGATAATACTTCGCCATATCCAATATTGTTGGGTCTGGATTGGACTTTTGATAACCAAAATATTATTAACTTGAATACAAGAAATATGATCTTTGAGTTAGGGGAATACATATTTATTGCGCCATTGGATCCCTTGGAAGGAGGAAGGTATGTGGAACCTGTGATAGAAAATTTTACTATAGAATATGTAAATCAATTGTATAAATACCGCGAGCGAAGAGGATTACATCAACCCAACTGCAGATGGAATGATAAGTTGGAGGAGTATCAGTTTTTGTGCTTCAAAATCTGACATAGGACTGGATAAATGGCAACAACTATTACATGAATTATCCACCATAAGATGTTCTAGAATGATGCACGTGCTAGGATGGATTGGTTCAGAGGTAAGAGAGCTTCCTACTTTTTATGGTCTGAATGGCTTAGAAATTTTTTTAACGAAATTTGAATTAGACGTAGTACAAAATTAAATATTACCAGTATTAGATATTTCTTTGAAAGATACACCTTTCCATTGGTGGGGTACACATAAGGAGAATATAAACAACTAGTTTTAGTGCAAAAGGTTACTGCGCATTAGATTTGGCGCAGAGAAGGAGAACAAAGTTTTGGATAAATATGATGGATTTGGAAAAGCCAGAGAAAATGTAGATAGGTGCATGGTTCAATGGATATTAATACCACCAGAAGAATGGGTACACAATTTTATTCACACATTAGAAGGAATTCCAAAGAACTGGTACATAGAACAAGAACAATGTAGGGAAACTGCAAACTGGGAAGAAATGTAGAAGAATTTTGTGATTACATTTTCCTTTGAGCATGAAAGTCCAAAAATAGATACAACACTAAAGGTAGTAAGAGATAGGATTTTCGAAGAACCTGAAGTAAATATTGTGACATAATATCAGAATAAATAGATAGTCAGATAGTTGTTACATTTTTATCATGTCGTAGAAGAAGAAGACCCAACAGAAGAAAACCCATGCAATATACATATCCCATAATTTGAAGGAGAAAGGGAAGTAGAAGGTCCAAAGATAGATTCAGAAGATTATGTTGCACCATTGAATATTAAGAAGGTAAACATTGGAACTGCAGAAAACCAAAAGATTACAAGCATTGAAGATTATTGGGATAATCAGAGAATAGAAATAATCATAGAATTACTGCGCGACTACGGTGATTTGTTTCCAACGACATTTTCAGAGATGAAGGGATTAACAGGAGAACTAGGAGAGATGAAGATCCCTTGGAAGACAAATGTTATACCTATAAGACATAGACCTTACAAGCTAAATCCAGTGTATAAGAAGAAGGTGAAGGAAAAAATTGACAAAATGTTAGAGGGTGGTGTCATAGAACCTGTGGAATAATCAGAATGGATCAACCCTATAGTTTTGCAAGAAAATAATAAAGGGGGGGATCATGATTTATGTAGATTTGAGAAAATTGAATGATGCTTTCTTACATGATTTTTTTCCTACCCCATTTATAGATGAAATGTTGGAGAATTAGGAGGTCAAGAAGCTTATTCATTTACAGATGGGTTTTTAGGATATCATCATATTAGGATAGCACTAGAATATAGACACAAGACAACATTTTCTACAGAATGGGGATCATTTCAGTATACATTAATTCCATTTGGGTTGAAGAATGCACTTGCAATTGTTTCAAGGGTAGTAGTGGTTTCCTTTAAGGAATTTATTCATAAGTTTTTAGAAGTTTACTTGGATGATTGGACAATGTTTATTTTATTGAAGGATCATGTGGAAGTGTTAATACTGATGTTAGACAAATGTGGACAATGTCATATTTCATTGAATATTAAGAAAATACATTTTCAACACACCTTTTGGTATTTTTTTAGGGAATATGGTGTGTAAACAGGGTTTGTTGGTTGATCCTAGTAAAATTGTTGTAATATTTAACTTACCACCACCGAAGTCAGTGCACCATATGAAGAGTACACTTGGCCATATAGGATATTACAAGACGTTTGTAAGGGGATATACATAGATTACTGCACCAATGGAGAAGTTGTTGAAGAAGGAAACTAACTATCAATGGAATGATGAATGCCAGGAGAGATTGGATATTTTGAAGGAGAATATGGTAATTGTGCCAATGTTAGTGTTTCCAGACTAGGAAAAATAATTTCATGTGCATGTGGATGCGTCTGAAATAAAATTAGGAGCAGTATTGACACAACCAGGAGAAGGTGATATACATCACCCTATAGCATTTGAAAGTAGGAAGTTATCAGATTCATAAAAAAACTAAAATACTACATAAAGGGAAGGATTGACCATGGTGTATGCATTGTAGAAATTCAGACATTACTTGTTAGGGAAACATTTCAGTATGTTTATAGATCATTATACTCTTAGATATTTATTCAATAAGCCTATGTTGGGGGGAAGAATATGAAAATGAATACTATTGTTTCACGAATTTGACTTTGAAGTTATGGTGAAGCCTGGAAGATTGAATGCAGGACCAGATCACTTATCTAGGATAACTAATGGAGAAGAACCAAGTAACTTGAAGGATAATTTTCCGGATGCACAATTGTTTTCAATACATATAGTTGATGAGTATTTTCTTGACATTATTCAGTTTTTGAGTACATGATTTGCACCAAAGGAATTTAATATTGCGTAGAAGAAAAATAAGGTGGTCAGAGTTGTAGAATACCAATTGATTGCAGGTCACTTGTACAAACTTAGTGTAGACAAAATTTTTAGGAGATGTGTTATGGAGCATTAAAGGCCTGTCATTTTAGCAGAAGTGCATGAAGGGAATTTTGGAGGACACTATGTAGGGAAAGCCACTGCGCAAAAGGTATTGTACGCAAGATTATCGTGGCCAACAATTCACAATGATTCAAAGGAGTATTGTATGAATTGTGATGTCTGTCAGAGAGCTGAAAAGCCATCTAGGAGGGATGAGATTCCATTGAGACCTCAAGTAACTTTGCAAGTGTTTGACAAATGTGAAGTAGGCAGACCCAGGGTTCACGCTCAAGAGCGCACTAGCAAACCCTAACTACAGGCCCTTTCGGCAACACCTGCGAAGCAGATGAAGTCTCACCTGAGGTAGAGGCAGGGATGGTTGCAGGACTCATATTTATGCAACCTTAGCTGGGACACAGATCTATGATTATAGCACTTAGCAATTATCTAGCAAGGTTTATCTATCAATATTCAACCCTTACAACACTTCGCAGTTAGCACAGAGCATCACAGTATATACTTAGATTCAAGAAGACTTAGCACTTATATATAGAAAGATAGATTGGATTCACCATATCAGACAGTAAGCATCTTATATATCAGATCTAACAATCATTCCTATCTCAGAAGCACAAAGCATAACTAAATCTATTTAATCACATCAAGCACTTAGCCAATAAGGAGATAAACACGTTAGGTCAAAGCACAGATCACTATACACAAAGTTACCATGGTTCACCCCCACCCTGGGGCTATTTCCACAAAGTCTTCTTCTTTATATTATCTTGGTCAAGCGGTTACAACACAGAGCTTCAATGACCCTTAGTTTGCACAGGACATAAGATATGCGCAACTCGCTAGATCCTTCTTCCTTACACTTCAGCACAAAACTACAATAACTTGCACTGAGATTTTCAATCTCCTTACAATCATGCAAAGAGCACTTGCAATATACATTCGATCACACAGATCCAATTACTAGCACTAAGCCTTTAGCTATACATCTCATAGATGTACTACTGTCTTCTACTTACATTGCCTAAGTATCTATTTATAGATTAAAAAATGGGCTTAAGCATGGGTAAACCCATGGGCCGACATCCCTTTCACGTTGCATCAACCCAGAACGCTAAAGGGACCCAAAAATAGTTCTAATTTCCCTCATTTCTTCTTCAACAAGGACGTTTTCCAAGCATTCCTTGGTAATCTCCTCCAAGTCATCTTTTGTCAGCTTGTAGTAGGATTGGAGTTGTTTTTTATGCTCATCACTGCATGTTGTAATATAGGTGAAGTGGTGGTTCACACTGAATTTCATCAAAGGTCTAAACCTATGAAGTACGTTTGGGGTGATTCGCAGTGTAGACTGAATTACATTCTTCAGTTGGTTGAAATAGGTGTGGAAGGCAGCATTGGACTTCCATTGCTTGTTCATGTCGCTGGAGTACCACAACATACAAAACTTCGCGACTAGTGGTTTGAAAGGTTCGATCTCCGAAAAAGTGGCTCCCTCTAGCAGTTCCCAAGCGATGAAAGTGATGAGTATGAGCAACCAACTAAAGTGGAACTCATACCCTTGGTATTGCACTCCTCTGCAATCCAACTCTAACTGGTTTACAAGATACTATTCCCAATTGATCTGTAGTCCCTCGGTGCACTTCCCTGTGAGGTCAACTATGAAGCCAGTCACCTGTGTTGGTCTGTTCTTACGAACTAACTTGCCCGCAATCAACTGACAGGCAAGGCACACTGCATCACTCTGGCTAGAGTCTACCTTGTATCCTCACGTACCATTCTCTACATCGCCATAAGTTTCTTTTATCCACTGTGCTAGTGCTCAGTCTGAGGTGTTTCCTGGGTAAAATTCCTATGGGTCAGGGCCTTGCATGCTAATCCCTGTGATCCAATTGATCAGAGTCGGATCCACAGTGATGCAGTAGTCCAACCATAAGTATCCGTTGTGGTAGAAAGACAACAACAACTTGACACATGCATTGACTTCCTGGTGTCTACCGAAGTGAGGGATCTTCATTATGTTGAGCAGTGTCGACTGCACGAGGTTCTGGGTCCACGACTGTGGGACAATCTTAGGATTTTTTCCTTTGGTCTTGGTTAAGTACTTGTGCAGAACTAACATGCTGTAGGTTTTGTGATCTCCAAGGTTAAAATCATTAAATTTCAGTGTTGCAAGCTTATCCTGGTCAGCACGTACTATGCGCACCCCTTTCGGAAGATACGCAGTGATCAAGGTGTACTCAAATTATCTGGGTACACTATCACGGTTAATCTTTCCACTCAAAGGTGGTATGTAAACTGGCAAAATGCGTGGGATCAGCTTGGCATTTGCAATATTGTCTTTGTGCTTTGTTCTTGTCTCGGTCGTGGTTATGGAAGGTCCTGCTCCGTGAGCAGTGGAGGGAGAAGCTTGTATTCCTCCTGTTGATGATGCTTGCACACCTGCAAACATCCTTCTTTCTGACATGACTCTCTCAGCCATTAATTCAATCAAAACTTCTTCAACTACTTTCTCAACAACGCTAAKCTTGTCCAACATACAATCTTGGGTCCACTAGMTTAGGTGTGAAAATGAATTTAGAGACTACGATGAACAGTATGGGAAGAAGGCAATGATCRCAGGGTGAATTAATCTCAAGTTTCGGGCTCAAATTCTCATTTAGCAAAAGTATTTTCGATGTGTGGTGGGATGAACTAAGTAGGGAAACTTGTCAATGGTCAGCTTGCAATGAATAAGAGGYTGCATTAACTGATGTTTTGTCCATATGGCGCGGTCTAAYGGTCTAGTGGTGAGCCATAAAGGCGTTTCGACCCGTTCAGAGTGGAAGTCGAATGGTTATATTGGCTTCCAACGGCTATATTTATGTGCCATGGTGAAGTGCCATAGGTCGCTATTATGATATCCCGGCGAAGCTCAATTCCTGTGATTTTTCCTTCTGCAAAGTTTCCTCTGGAGTCTTCTGTAACTTTCCAATTTTGGCCCTCTTATTACTTAGATTCCTAGCCCTTTTTCCAGTAAGCTTCGTCTCAGTCATCCTTTTTCCATTCTAATTCTTATCTTTTCTTGACATAGTCACTTCGTGTTGCTTAGGTTCTTTCTTCAGATCCAAAGGTAATACTCCTTCATCATATGGATTAGGTATTTTGGTCTTCTGTGGTTCCTCTAATGCTTTTATAACTTTGATACCCAAGTCCTTGGTGTTCAATGGCTTAGGTCTGTCCTCTTGTTCTTTCATCAAGTAGGAGATCCTTCTAGACATAAATTCCATGAGTTCTTGCTTCTTTTGTTCTAGAGTGTCCTTTTCTTCTATTCTCCAGATCTGGTCTTTTTCAATCCAGATGCTGCCTAACAAAGATGGAAATGGGGCATGGTCCTCAATAAATTTAATAACTTTGAATTCTTCCTCTGTCGACGTTCCATGGGTACTCATGGCTATCTAGGTAATTCTGCCACATAGGGTTACCATTTTTCCTTTAAACAATCTGATGGTGCCTAGTGAAGGGACCAAAGCAAGCCTTCCTAGGGTTTCCCTAGTGCTCTCTGTCATAATTTTCATTGGTGTTCCCTCATCCAGAGCACAGTCAATGTCGAAGTATCCTATTCTTACTCTGATTTTCTCCTTTTCTTTGAAGATCTCTGACAAACTGACATCCTTATGGTCATCTAGGGTTTCTTTTGTTTTCAGTAACATGATCTCTGATTCTTTCTGGGGTTCTTATATAATTTTAGTCTCTTGATCTCCTTCATATTTTTCTTGTTCCATATTCATCTTTTCAAGTCTATCAATCATTCTAGGGAAATCCAATACTTCATGGTCCATAGCTCTACAATAGAGGCATCTAGGGTTTATCCCAAGGCATTCCTTAGCAAGATGTCCTGGTCTTTTGCAATTGTAGCAAAGAGTTAATCCTCTCTTTCTTTTAAATTACCCCCAACCTCTTCTACATTACATTCTAGGATCATAAGGGTTATCCTGCAAAAATTTCTTTCTAGGGTCCTGTATCCATTGGTTAGTCCAAAAACTCTTTCTATGCATAGGTATAACATATCTTTCACTATTTCTATTCATATCAAACTTTCTTTTATCTAAAAATGCTATAGTTTTTAAGCTGAGATAATCAAGCATACCTAAATCCATACGTTAGAAGTAAAAATTTTCACTTATTTGCTTCCACGGGGCACAAAGATTTCAGATCTAAAACTTGAACTATTCTTACCTTTACTAGAGGCTAGAGCTTACATATCTTACCTCTTTTCTGTAGAAATTTCTTTCTTAGGGCACAAGTGTTCGGATCTCACTTATTTTCTTCAGTATCAACCTCTTTTCTTGCAGATTTGACCTCTTTCCTTCATATCTGACCTTTCTTTCTCGGCACAAAGCTTCACAGGTCAAGTAGAATAATGTGCACTAGGGAAAAACATCTACACACAGAGCTTATTTCGCACAAAACTTTTTCTTCTTTAGTTTCTAGCAATCACAGTTTCAGGTACCGACAATGGAACCATTTGTTGGCACAGAGGTAGACCTAGGGTTCACGCTCAAGAGCGCACCAACAAACCCTAACTACTGTCCCTTTCGGAAACACCTGTGAAGCATATGAAGTCTCACCCGAGGTAGAGGCAGGGGAGGTTGCAGGACTCATATGTATGCAACCTTAGCTGGGACACAAATCTATGATTATATCACTTAGCAATTATCTAGCAAGGTTTATCTATCAATATTCAATCCTTACAGCACTTTGTAGTTAGCACAGAGCATCGCAGTATATAGTTAGATACATGAAGACTTAACACTTAGATACAGCAAGATAGATTGGATTCACCAGATCAGACACTAAGCATCTTATATATCAGATCTAACATTCATTCCTATCTCAGAAGCACAAAGCATAACTAAATCTATTTAATCACATCAAGCACTTAGCCAAGAAGGAGATAAACACGTTAGGTCAAATCATAGAGCACTATACACAAAGTTACCATGGTTCACCCCCACCCTGGGGCTACGTCCACAAAGTATTCTTCTTTATATTGTCTTGGTCAAGTGGTTACAACACAGAGCTTCAATGACCCTTACTTCGCACATGACAGAATATTTGTGCAACTCACTAGATCCTTCTTCCTTGCACTTCATCACAAAACTACAACAACTTGCACTGAGCTTTTCAATCTCCTTACAATCATGCACATATCACTTGCAATATACAACTGGTCACACAGATCCAATTACTAGCACTAAGCCTTTAGCTATACATCACATAGATGTACTATTGTCTTCTACTTACATTGCCTAAGTATCTATTTATAGATTACAAAATGGGCCTAAGTGTGGGTAAACCCATGGGCCGACATCCCTTTCTYGTTACATCAACCCAAAACCCTAAAGGGACCCAAAAATAGGTCTAATTTCCCTAATTTTCACTTCGCGTTGCRCTCCATCTTTGGAAAGTTGTCGCAGTCCCAAAAATGGTCAAATATGACCAAGTATTCTTCAAAACTTGGTCAAGGGCCAACAGGGAAACATTTCAAGATGTTTATAGATCATTATACGCTTAGATATTTATTCAATAGGCCTATGTTGGGCGGAAGAATATGAATATGAATACTATTGTTTCATGAATTTGACTTTGAAGTTATGGTGAAGCCTAGAAGATTGAATGTAGGACCAGATCACTTATCCAGGATAACTAATGGAGAAGAACCAAGTAACTTGAAGGATAATTTTCTGGATGCACAATTGTTTTCAGTACATATAGTTGATGAGCATTTTGTTGACATTATTGAGTTTTTGAGTACATGATTTGCACCAAAGGAATTTAATATTGAGTAGAAGAAAAATAGGGTGGTCAGAGCTGTAGAATACCAATTGATTGCAGGTCACTTGTACAAACATGGTGTAGACAAAATTTTTAGGAGATGTGTTATGGAGCATTAAAGGCCTGTCATTTTAGAAGAAGTACATGAAGGGATTTTTGGAGGACACTATGCAGGGAAATCCATTGCACAAAAGGTATTGCACGCAAGATTATGGTGGCCAACAATTCACAATGATTCAAAGGAGTATTGTCTGAATTGTGATGTCTATCAAAGAGTTGGAAAACCATCTAGGAGGGATGAGATTCCATTGAGACCTCAAGTAACTTTGCAAGTGTTTGACAAATGTGAAGTAGACTTTGTAGGTCCAATTAATCCACAAACAAGAATATTGGGGGCTAGATATATTATTACAGTGACACAATACTTGACCAGATGGGATGAGGTAGTTGCATTGAAGGATTGCAACACAGAGACTGCACCACACTTTTTATTTGAATATGTAGTTACAAGGTTTGGATGTCCAAGAATTTTGATAAGTGATCAGGGGACTCACTTCATCAATAGTACAATCTAGGCAATGCTAGAAGAATTTGAGATACATCATCAGAAGAGCACTCCATATCATCCTCGGGAAAATGGAGTTGTTGAAGCATTTAAAACGATATTGGAGAATGTCTTAACCAATATTTGTAATGTAAATAAGGATGACTGGGACTTGAAGGTACCAACAATGTTATGGTCTTATAGAACTACTTGCAAGAAGCTAACATGGAAGAAACCTTTTAGATTGGTGTATGGATAGGAAGAAATAGTTCCCTTAGACTATTTGATACCAAGGCTGAGCATTGCAACAATTATAGATATGATAGAAAGAGGTGCAGCACAAGAAAAATTAGCTCAACTCATGGAATTAGAAGAAGACAGAATCATAGTTGGTTTCCATTGGGAGGTACATAAAGAAAAGGATAAAGCCTGGCATGAAAAATATATCAAGAAGAAGATAAAAGTAGGAGATATGGTTCTCCTCTATGACAATAAATACTTGTAACACCCAGGGAAGTTTAGAATGCATTGGCTAGGGCCATATTGAATAAATTTTTTCATAGATGGAGGTGTCCTGCAGCTGAAGGACTTAGCAGACAAGGAAATGCAAGGAATGGTGAATGGTAGTCGACTAAAAATGTATAGGAACAATTACCCTACCATCCCTCAATAATTATAGTGCAGAAAGTAGAATTGTACATAATGTATATAGTAGGAAGAAAAAGAAGAAAAAACTAGAAAAATGAGAAAAAACCAAAAAGAAGTAGTTAGAGGAATAAGGGGTAGACAAATAATTGAGAATGACAGTGCAAAAAAAACAATAAATTGGTGCAACCGAATTCATGAGACTGCGTGTAGGAAAAGTAAACACTGCGCAATGGGACGAAAAATGATCGAAAAAGTGAAAAACTGGTGAATGGAAAAAAAGGGCACATCAGAGCATTTATGATAGAGTCTATAAAAAGGGAAAAGCATGGAAAAGGAAAAACACTTGTGAATTTTGAGCAAAGGAGCGACAGAGAAAACATGGTGCTAGTGAGTAAGAATTTGTGAAGAACCTAGCCGAGATATACAACAATTTTTTCTCAATCAAAGAAGATTGTGTCGCCAAAGTTTGGAAGACCTAGTCATTTCATGAGAAGAACCAGAAGCACTAATAGACCACTGGAAGAAACTCCTAGAGTGGTCGATGTGGATGATATTCCAACTATAGAAGGTAAATCAATCAATCCGATGTGGGTCAAATAATAAATACTAGAAGAAGAAGCATCAAAAATCAACCAAGCAATGCAAGGATGAAACCCTAGGACGGAATCAAACCCTAGCACAAAAACCCCAAGAGCGGTGTATGCAGAGGGAGGATAGGGTGATGATGAAAATGATAAAATAGATTCAGATAAACTTATAGCAGAAGAAAAACTAGAGGTGGAGGATAACCACAACACAGATGAATAAATGCAGGGGGAAGGAATTCCATAAGAAACAACAACAAAGTCATTGAAGAAAAGGGAAGCAGTGGCGAAAACACACACACAAAAATACATTTTTTTGTCAGTACCCCACATTCGAGATTCATTCATCATTGTAGAATATATGTTGGGATGTGGTCCCAAGTTAAGATACGCAGATCATGATGTGACAAAAGTGGCCAAGTTTCCAGAGCTTGTGCAAGAGGTTTACATAGAAAACATAGGGTCAACATTGAAAGGAATCTCGATAATGGAGTCCAAACAGTGGATATTCGGACTTTACAACTCCGACATTATGAATTTACTGAAAATTACTCACTTCGGAAGGGGGAAAGACGTTAATGCATGTGTAAAACAACTTTTGGCATGCGTTCATGGAAGGTTTTAATGGATGGAAAAAACTATAACGATCGATGTCAATCTCATTGATAAACTTATAGGAATACCAACAAATGGTGTAAAGCCATAGAAATACCTCAATGATAAAATGAAGGAAAAGGCTATTACAGAAGAAGTGAAGGTTAAATTTGGCATGGATAGGGGTAGCATAGGTATGATTATATTTAAAAAAATCTATGACCCAGCTATCGGATTTGCGATGAAGTTGATGGCCTACAAGCTACTTAGAAAGTGTAAAAAAGAAGAGGTGCCTGCAGGGGTGGTCGCATTAGCTATGCAGTGCGCAAAAGGAACAGTTATAATTTGGGCACTGTATCTTCTCAATTTATTCTTAGAAGACTGCAAGGATGCACAAGATGCTAGAACAAAGTTCCACTATTCCTGGTTGTTGATATTGTTATCCCTAGACACATGGGAAAAACTGAAGTATTCAATGTTTTGTGAAAGAAGAGTAAAATGTGTCGCAACAAGATATGAAACACTACGACACAACACATATGCCAAGCAAAGAACAACCAACTCAAGAATTTTTGGCATGTATATTAAGGAGATGTAGGAGAAAATTGTAGATACTTGGATAATTTCACCTGAATTGGTGAAGGAGCATGAGGGGATAGCCAATTTTAAGGCATCTAGGCATAACATATGGATACAATCCAGAAGAGACCCTAATAAGACATGTCTAAAGATGTAGTATTGAATTACAATGAAAGAATTCCAATGGATAATAGCAGAATGTCTAGAGAAATGGAAGGTGCAATAGCAGCCAAGAAAGGAGCAAAGGGAAAAGAATAGGAAGAAGCTGCCATAATGCAGAAATCCAGTAGCCTAGCAGCCAATACTAGAAAAGTTGTAGAGCGCACCTAACCCATAGTTACTGGTACAACAACAAAGAAACCAAGGAAGAAGGAAACAATACCAAGAGCCTTCATATTGGGAACTGACAGTGCAGAAAGAAAAAATGGAGAAGCATAGAAGAAAGCTGAAATCCCAACCCAGGAGAAAAGGAATGGAAACATACCAAAGGTAACAAAACCTATGAAAACATGAAATAGGAAGTCAACAATGCAGATGGGAAAAATGACAAAGAATATGAAGGTACAAAAATATCTCATTGAGCTCACAATCACATAACACAACGTAGAATTAGTAGACGATATAGTGAAAGACTAAGGAAAATAAGTACTCTGTGTCACAAAATATCAAAGAGAATAACTCATGAAGAATCTAATGGAAGTCAAAGAATTTATAGAGATCTTACATTTCAATGTCGCACAACAGAGAAACACAACACATCAAGTGCCAATATAGGAAGAGAAGGAGACAGTTTAGACATAAATAATGGGAAGCGCAACGTTCCAGATAAGACAGAGAATGCTACAAGAAGATGAGGACACTATGCAGAAACTTTTGAAGGATGTGGAACAATTAGATTTTGCGTTATCCAATATTCCAACAAAGACATTATATAAGTTGTAGATGAGCGTTGCATAAGAAGTACAATCAAGGGCTAGTATGGATGCAATAAATTCGGAGAAAACCAAGGAAGAGAAGGAGGTGATAGAGATAGTTCTCAAAGAAGTTGATATTGAACATGATGAGGAAAAACAATGTGCAGAAAAACTGGAGAAAAGACTTGAGGAAGTATTCCAAATGATCCCAGACAACACACTAGAAAGAGAACTCAGCGCGGAAGAAAAGATAAAGAGGATAGTACAGACGATGGATGGGTATAAAAATGAGATAGTAGAATTGGTTGGGAAGCTGACACCAACCACCCCTCCAAAGGTCATATCAGAGAAGGAGAAACAATAAACAAAACACATAGATAACATTGCGCTGGAAGTAAAAGAAGTAGCAGATCTCTACGAAAAGACCATGCGGATTTAGACGATCCTGGAAGGAGATGAAGGGATATAATAGTTGGATCAGAGGGAATAAAATATGAATGTTGTATTCCATGATTTGAAGTAGAGACAAAATACTATGAGTACTTCAGACAGGCTAAAACACGCGCATTAGATGAAAAACCTACAAGCAGAACTGAAGACAGTCCAAGGGGAAACATAGGCAATACAGGCTCAGTTGGATCCCCTACAGGAGAAATCATAGAAGATCATAGTAGAGTTGGAAAAAGAGAAAGGAAGGCTATAATAGGCACACTTAGAGAGTATAAAAGTGTTGGAGGAGAACATAACAATGCAGGTGGTGGATACCCTGATAGAAAAGAGTGTGCAGGCCAAGACACAAGTAAATGCATTCACAAATAATTTCCATGCATTGGAGAAATCATTGTAGGAGGCACACATTGCTTGAATGGCTCAGGACGAGCCATAGGTTAGTGTTGGGGACCTGTTGAAGAAGGAAATTTTGGGGTTCATTGCAGAAAACAAGGTAGAATGGACCAAGGAAGAATACCATGTCAAGAAATCAGGAGAAAGCAATGCACAAGAAGGAAAAGCAGTAGTGTGAGAAAGGAAAACCAACGCAACATAATTATGTATTAGCACACGAAGGAAGTTAGAATGTGGACAAGTTGAGTCCACTTATAATTAGGGTTTTGGGGTATGATGTAAGGTTTTTTTCCCACTTTTAAAGTATAAATAAAGGATGTATGAGGTAGCTAGGGGATATATCTATATATGGTGATCATTATTACTTTGTGTGAGAGAAGTAATTTGAGAACCTTTTTTAGTTTTGAGTCGAAGTATCTATTTTGTTGAGAGTTGCAGAGCTCAGATGGAGTCAATTTTGAGATATAATTGAGGGTTAGGTCACAAGCTATGGAGTTTGGTGTGACGTTGGTCAGCCTCACTAGTACTAAACTCATGATGTAATGTTTGTAGTGCATGACCTTTTTGATCAATAATAATAATAATAATAATAAGATATTTTTGGATGTATCCCAAGGGGGTGAACCATGGTAAAAATGGTGTCTCTATGTGTGTTGTGTTGATTTTATATGATTTACGATGAATGAATGGATAAATGAATGCAAATGTTCGAGTTTATTTACAGTGTGCACTAGAATAATAATGCATAATGAATG
>SNQJ01S0016473.1:44436-75069 GCA_010110895.2 Picea sitchensis
TGCAACCAATCCCACATAGTAGTTGGAAACACTACCCCAAACAAGAGTAGTCTTGATTGGGACCTACCATTGAGAATTATCCCTTACTTGCTTGACAGGACATTTGGACCCTTCAACACACCTGAACACAAATATATTTTTCCTTTCAATACATCGGAACTCGATCACTATTTATTCTCCAACACACCAGAGATGGATCTTTATTTTAGTGTTGATATGTTGGGGCTTTATCCCCATCCTCTTGTCGATATGCACAAGCTATTGGTAGAAGAAAAATTCATTTCATGTGTTGGTGTATTTTAGGGGAAATTGCTTTCTCCCTCTGACATATCAACGGTTCAGATTGCCCCACAAGAAGATCAAGGGCTGTTGAGCACCAAACTTCAAAAAACCATATATGGAGCTAAAAGATTTAGAATCAGGCCCAAGATACCTCGCGAGAAGCTAGCAGAGAGTAGAACGGGATCGTATAGCTAGTGTTGACAAATTGAGGGTGAAAATTCATAGAAAACTTAAAAAATATAATAGGCCCAAATTTGATTAAAAAATAAGTTGTGCAATATTCAGGAAGTCACATCTTGATCTACAGGAGTCGAAATCAGACCCGCAAGAGAATGTTGGAAAGGTGAAGTAGAGAAGAAGAAGATGGAAGTATTTTATTCACTAGATAAACAACATAAAATCCTAGGAAGATTCGAGGAACAAAAGAAGATACAAATGAGTAGAGTTGATGATACAAATATCATTCATGAACATGGATGATTTTAAGGATGGAAATTTATTTTAAAATGTATAAACCTTGTTGAATCTTACTAATCCTTAATATTCCAACTATAAAATGTTTGGCGATATTTTTGTAAAAATATTCAAATTTATAAGTATTTTATATAGTTTGTATAAAATTTTGGCGATTTTTAAGGTAAAATAATTTTATCCTATAGAATTTGGGTGAATCATTTTTAGAATAACGAATCTTTTTTTGGGAAAAATCATGGAAAATTAGCCCATGAGAGAAATTTAGCCCCTAAAATAATCCATGTTCATGAACAACCTTAGGGAGAGAATAACTACTCAAGAGTCATTTTAATTTATGTTTATAATGCTTACATATTCATTTACAAAAATGTAAGAAGAATTCGAAGTGTATAATGATAAACCAAAGGGAAGTGAAATGAACATTGACAAGAGCTAAGGAGTCTATATTATTTTATAAAAGATAACTCATTGAATGTAAAGAAGGAATTTTTCCATTTCATAAATTGATGATACTATTATTTCTAGATATATGAAGAGTAGAAGGTATTTTCAGATCATGGATGTTGTCAAATTCCTGTGAAATTACTCTACATATGTGTTTGTCATTTAATTTTTTTGGATACTTGTGATATGGATTATTTCTATGCTTAGTGTTTGGAATTGTTATGCTTGCATGGTTTATGATGAATATAGTGATGAAGTTACAAATATTGTCGGAAATTATTTGTGATCAGTTCCACAATTTCATTGATTTAACACATTGTTAATGGATATTAACTATTTCTTCTATCAATGATATTATCTCAAACGGTATTCATTCAATTAGTTTTTCTCCTGTAGGATAGGTTATAAGTAGTTAGGTCGGATTAGAATAAGTTTGTTTTATATTATATTTAGAGTTAATTATAATTCTTTGGGGGACAGTTTACTTCCTTTCCCCTTTTTCTTCTTTTAATTCTTAGTGGAAACTAGGCCCACGTACTAGCCAGAAATGCTACCCCAACAAGAGTAGGTTTGATTGGGACCTACTATCAGGAATTCTCCCTTACCTGCTTGATAGGCCATTTGGAACCTTCAACACACTAGAACAAAAATATATTTTTTCTTTTGATACATCGAAACCCAATCACTATCTAGGTTCCAACACACTAGAGATAGATATTTATTTTAGTATCGATACATCGGGGCTTGATCCCTATCCTCTTCTTGATATGCACAAGCTCTTGCCAGAAGAAAAATGCATTTTACACGTCAGTGTATTTGAGGAGAAATTTCTTTCTCCCTCTAACAAATCAGTGTAGAAATTTTTTCTTCCTTTCGATACACCAATCTGTCATGCAACCCTTTCAGGTGGGAATGGTCACATCACACTATTGCACACACTGAATTTCATGCCCAAAACTCCTGTAAGATATTTTAACCACCATTTTACTCCCATTGATGTTATCATTTAGATGGTTTTAGATCCTGATTTCCTAATCGAGAGAAAATTCTTCCTCATTGACAACATTGATCCTTCGATACACCAATTTTTTTTATTTCAAAGCTTTTCACTACTAGTAAGCATCCCAAAACCCATCCTTATGTCATGCTTTTCTTTTCTTATTCAAGTTTTAATTATAAATTAAAAGGGAAAATAATACATGGTTTTTCCTCTTTGAGTTTTATCTTATTTTTTTCTCCCAAGTCTCTTTTTGAAGAAAAAAAAAACTTTTAGCACTTAAAGAATGAATAGTAGAGAAAGGGGCACAAGAGAGGAAACCATGCTAACACATTTCCTTCCCCTACACCCCAATATATTTATCCACACACTGTGATAATTAGGGTTTCTCACATCCATGATGGAGGCCTAGAAACCACTCTATATCCCCATTGAATTCCCCTTCCTCTCGATCCTTTTTTAATACTCTATGAAAACCCCAAAACTCATCAATTAAACACGCGATAAGTTTCCTTTTCCTTTCTACTTCCTAGTCACTATTTTGACCTTGGTAAGAGGAGTAATGGAGTTGATCTTTGAACAGGTCGAGATGGAATTTTTTTAACTAGTGCTCAAAGAGTTTCAAACATTAAATACTTCAAAATGAAAATGACATTTTTGAAAGGAACGAGAATTTCCCCACTGATATAGTTGTATCAGAGGAAAAAAAAAAATTCTCCACTGATATAGTTGTATGTAAGGAAAAAATCATTCCCCCACCGATATAGCCTATATCGAAAGGGAAATCACTTCCTTGTTGATTTCCTAAAAATTTCTAATAAATCCTTATATTTGCAGCCAATGATTTTCATCTCTCAAGATGCTTTCCATACGAAGTTAATAAGATTTATATCTTTTATTTTCATGCTTTTTTTCTCAATGTCACTCAAACTAATAACAAAAAACTAATTTTGGGGGAATTATCATGTTTTGTGTTGCATATCTACTATGTATTCACCTAGAAGAGGATCCTAGAATCCAAAAAAGGCCCCCATTGAAGAAGATAATGCACCTAGGGATGAGGAGGAGGAAGAAATTGACACGCCAGGGGAAAAATATGATAACACTAAGTGCCTCATTGATACAGAAACTACATTCAAATGGAGAGAAATATATCAAATGTTCAACAACTAGACATTTCCTTAATTTCCAGAGCAAGATCGAGATATTGAGATATTTGAAGCCATAAATAAATCTAATATGTACAAGGTGGCTTCCCACTCAGTAGTATTCCCATGATGAGAAGTTATTGCGTGCATAGTGAAACATGTAGATTTGGAAAGCATACACATAATCAATAAAGAAATATGACCAGTGGGCTCTTTCCAACTTTCAACTATCACATCCTTCTATCATCTGGAAGAGGGGGAAAAGATATTGATGATGATTAGGTGAATAAATTATCTCAAAATAGAAGGGATCTTTCAAAATATTGGTACAAACTTGGTAAATATTTCAAAACTAGGAATTCAAATGAGTAGCCTACCAGTTCCCTTAGGCTTCCATACCAATAGGTAGTGGAAATGGTGTGAAGAATATATAGGGAACCGAACGCCCATAAATTCAAAATAACTTGGGTTCCCTTGATTCATTATGTCGCAATTGTTGGAGTACATAGGAACTGTGAACGGTATATAAATTCAAAAATAACTTGGGTTCCTTGATTCACAGGTCGAATTGTTGGAGTACCGAGAGGGGGTGAATCAATATGAGCACAATTAGTACTTTTAATCTCAAAATTAGAAAATATAAAACCCCCAATAATATAATGAGAATTCAAAACATCATAATTCAATGCATATACATCGCATAAACACATTACAACAAAATTTTACATGGAAACCCAATGTGGGAGAAAGCCACATAATTATTTTCTTATTTATCAAAGAGTACATTCATTGGAAGCACCAACTTCATATTTCTCCAACCCCCTATTTACAATCTATAACCTGAAGGAAGCTCCAAATCTCTAATTTTTTGGATCCAAATGGAAGAAGACTACAACCCCGTTTCCTTACCCCATCCAACCACCATGAAATATAAATGTAGACCAATCTGTCACTACCACATCAACTTGTCACGGTCCCTGTCACTGGACTGATATACCAACAAAGTCATTGTCAACATGTCACCACAACCTGTCACTTTCAAGATATAAAAACAACCTATGATCTTGTATTTGACCTGGTGTATCTCATCAAAGACCTACAAAACTTCCTCAATTTCAAAAACAAGAGAATATCATCTTCATGAACCTTTACCTCAGTCTCACGAGACTAGTTTTGGATTAGTAACAAACCCTAACTTTCAACAAGAATAACTTTGTACCTATAATGAATAAAGGTATGAAATTTGTACCCAAACTTCTTCAGTATGTATTCTTAAATTCCTCCAAGTTTCACTCCTTGAATCATTCCTAGAAATAAGTTATAGAGAAAGTGGCAGACCTTGATGAATTCTGGCCTATTCTAGAGAGAGAACTTTTATGACATGCCACATGCTCAATATTCGATATATTATTATGAAAATATCAAAAAAAAAAAAACTACGGCGTGTAAATTTTTTATTTCAATTTGTCTCACATCAACTTTATTCTCTATGAAGAATTTATGATTGTTTTACCCAAAACACATGTTTAAAACTAGTTTCAGGACTAATCAAAATCCCTATCTTCCACAAAGTGTATATCCAAAAGTATAACGACCCAGAAGATGAAAATTCTACCACAGGTACATTGATATGCCATCTCAATAGAATAGTATTTTTTCTATATGAATCATTATAGAATAAAATTTATAGTGAAAATGGTAAGATGACTTGTAAATAACATACCTTAGAACACATCATCTAAAACTTCATCCTCCCTTGGATTTTAAGCCTTATTTACTTCACCTTCCCTCTAAAATTCACCTCACTGCCTCAAATATCCAACCTCTATTCTCAGAAGTAATATTTAATTAACTCTTCTTTGTGTTTTAATGAGGATCTCATGAAAGTGGCATGCAACTTGTTAACTTCTGATGCAACTTCTTAACTTATGATGAGGATCTCATGAAACTAACATGCACATGCAACTGACATGTAACTTGTTAACTTGTGTTTACAATCTCATGATTACATAAAACTCACATGCAACTCACATGCAACTTGTTAAATTTTGTTTACAATTACTTTGACATTCAACTGACATGCAACTTGTTATCTTCTATTTACAGCTACTTAACCCATAATTAATTTCTTTTTGCAAAAAATTTACCCTTAATTAATTTCTTGTTGCAACCAATTTAACTGGTAAATATTCTTGATGACCTTCTAGGGGCTTGTATAATAATTAACTTCTTGTTGACCTTATAGGGGATTCTAGATTATTATTGAGGGTCCTCCAAATTCTTAGATCCGTATCTCCTCAATCGTGAGGAACTACATGGCATACAATATATCATTGGCAATGGCATGACACATACTATACAATCTATGATAGTATTACCTGCAAGTACACTAACCTTCATGTCTTTATTCCTCAATCAAATGGAAGTTCCATGACCATACCTTCAGGGATACCATAATTCTTCAAGTGCATCCAACACAACTATTGAAATCAACTAACATTAATGAAAACTAACTCACTATGAATATCAATCACAAAAATGACAACCAACTATCCAACAATATTTTCCACATCTCTGAGGCTTCTAGACTTCTTCAAGGGTTGAAATCAATCTTCAAGGGTTGACATCAATGACAACCAACTTTCTAAATCAACTATACAACAATCTCCCCCTTTGGCATTGATGGAAACACTAATGGCATGCATTGATGGAAAAAATCACACTCATGTTCATGCTCCTCCTATGACCATCACTTACTTGTAACTATGTCATTTCTCTCTTCTCTCCTATTCCATTTTTATTTTCTCTCCCCCTTTGACATCAATGGAAAAGGATATCTCCTTTTGGGGTCACTCCCCCTATTTCTATGCTTCTTATATTTCTCTTTGTGTCACTTCTTCTGTTCTTTTTATATGGATATTTCTCTTACTCCCCCTTTGATATCCTGGGAAAAATGGTAACTCTCTCTCTAGGATGCTCCCATTGTCTGAGCTTTCCTTGGGGATGGTACCCCTATATTCACTCTTCTGATCTCTTCTTTGACTATTTATCTCCCCTTGACTTCTCTGCAATATGTTTTGCATATCAAATGTAGGTCTTCATGTACCTGCCTCCTTTTGGAGTTTTTGTCTATTGGTGATTCCTCTTTTAAATCACTGGCACATATAAAAGCATTCCAATTTTAATAATTCAAATATTTCATTATCAACACCATCCAATTCTCTCTGAGTTAGTCTCTGAATCAATCTATGAACCACTTTTTGAACCAATATGTGAACCAATCTCTCATCCATTGACATATATCTATCCAATCCTGACTATTAATACTCAACTAGATCCTCTCACATGGATCGTATACCAAGGACACTTCTCAAATATATGTACAACATCACCAAAACATGCCTCTACCAAGCATGTACCAAGATCACCGACATACCATCACAAACATCAACAGTATACCATACCAAATATCAACCATGTACCATAACATGTAACACACCAAGAGCTTCAACCATGCACCAACATATGTACCAAACCATGCATAAAAAATACACCATAACCCATATCATCAATGGTGTACCTCAATAGAGTACCAACATTACCAATATATGTATCTCATAGATGTGTTGTCATATAACAAGTGTCTTAAAAATCCATCTGTGTCCATGTGACCCATACTATTCATGAATTTGATTATCAACTGTCCATAATGCTAACCCATCTATCACTTCATTATTCTGAAGACTTCTCTGAATCCGTTGCAACTAATCATCACATACTTGCATCTCAAACTGAAACAACTATGCCCACTGGTCTACTCAACTGCAAATCGATGTCTACAAATATGCAATGAATATATTCCCACCCGAATATGTCCTTTATGAATCTCTGCATCAAAAAGTGTACCAATGATATTCCTTGTGTTTGTTAGCTGACATTATGCATACCTACATGGATATGTGTTCTGAAACTTGTTCCTTAACCAACCAATCTGTTATAGGACATTGTATGCCTCTGTCATCGAACCACTTCGAATCAAACATCTATAACACCACTATTAAACACTTCATGTTGTCTGAAGGATAAATCTCTAAACTGTAAAAATTATTTCATAGAATCCCCCTATTCAATATTCATATTACATTGGAGTATCCAACTCGAATGGTTCAGAACAATAGAGGAATCCACCTTAATGTGGAGTAGTCTTCTTCTTCGTCTGTAGATCCATCATCTTCCTGAATTATGAAACTTTCTTCCTGGATTCTAACATCTTCCCTTCTGCATGTGGATTCATCATGATCTCGTACTACTATGTATATTGAGAGTGTGATTTCTAGGACCTTTTATTCCTTTATATTCTTTGCATTATAATCTTTCACTGGTGTAAATATGACAATACAATCCTTGAGACTTGTCCTTCTTTCACTTGAGTTTCTAATATTTCTTGTATTATTGCAAATCTTGTGATCTTTGGGACCTGTTCTTCATTCATTTTCTCGTCTTGTCTTTCTTTTCTTTGCCAAACCTTATTAAACATATTATCAATGTTTCCTTTCATAGATGGATCTATCACGCTTTTTCAATTTAGATCTATGTGGCCATAATTGTGGCATTTGTAACATTCAATATTGCGAGGAGCCACATAAGCACTATTTTCTTGAATATTAATCAATATTCTCTACAGTCTACAACTTTATGTCCAAATTTAGTACAATAAAAATAGTAACCACAAAAGACACTTTGATAACTGGGAGTATATGATCCTCTCTATGATGTAGTCCTTCTGAATTCAGGCCTTGATTGATCATGATCATAGTTGAATCTTCTTTATTTTTTGAAATTAGATGGTCTTCTTGAAAAGGTATCCTTCCTCTTGGACTCTTGCTGACCATGATTCCTTCCTTTAAGTACTTATGTGTAACTCTTAACCTTTTCTTCTCTCTTCCTTTCTGGTAACTTGTGAAATTTCTCTTCAACTTTCTTTGTTAAGGATGTGGATGCTTCTTCAACATTTTTATTGAGCTTGACAACTTTTACTTTCGACATGACAACTTCTTCTTCAAGCTTCTCAGCCTCTTCTTCTTTCTTTATCATATAATTCTTCATGACTTCTTCCATTATATTTTCCTCTTCAAATTGGATCTTCAAAGAGATGATTTCTTCTTCAAGTTTTCTATCTTTTCGACTAGATTTTCTTCATGATTCTTTTTCTTTTAAATCTCAGGATTGTCCTCTATTTCATTGGGCTTTTCTGTCTCATCACTTCCAATCTTCAAGTAAGGGAATTCAATTTCAATATGTCCTACTTCTTCAAAATTAAAGAAAAAATACTCACCTCTATTGACTTCTTCATCATATAAGTTGCCACCTACTTCATTTTCTTTTTTTTCTTTCCTTGCGTAAAGATATTGTAGGTTATCCCAAATCTCTTTGGCTGATGCATACTGTCCCACTTTGGTTTTTACTGAATCATGTAATCCTTCCATGATAAAATGCATTGCTATCTTGTTGTTCCTTTTCAATTCCTTCTTGGTTGCAGTCTTTAGAGGCTTATTTGTAGCTATATACCTTGTCACAAATGATCGCCAAATATCACATCCCTCTGCCTACAAAATGTTTTTCATTCTATTGCTCCATATTTAATATTTAATGCCATTTTAACCATTGAACTCTGGTACTTCCATCTTATACATATCAGTGATTTCCATGATCTACCTTCCAATGGTTAAATTGTTTCTTGAAGGAACTGGCTCTGATACCAATTGTTGGAATACTAAGAGGGGGGGATGAATCAATATGAGAACAATTAGTACTTTTAATCAAAATATAAAACCTCCAATATTATCATGAGAATTCAAAACATCATAATTCAATGCATAGACATCACATAAACACACTACACTAGAATTTTACGTGGAAACCCAATGCAGGAGAAAACCATGGAATTCTTTTCTTATTTATCAAAGAATACATTAATTGGAAGCATCAACTTCCTATTTCTCTAGCTACAATTGGAAGGAAACTCCAACCCCCTATTTACAAGCTACAACCTTAAGGAATATCAAACTCTCTATTTTTTCGGCTCCAACTAGAAGGAGGCTACAACCCCCTTTCCTTTCCTCGTACACCAACCCTGAAATATAAATGTAGACCAATCTGTCACTACCACATCAACCTGTCATTGTCCCTATCACTAGACTGATATACAAACACTGTCACTATCAACCTGTCACCACAACCTATCATTCTCAACATGTCACAACAACCTATGATCATGTAGCTGACTTGGTGTATGTGATCACAGAACTACAAACCTTCCTCAACTTCATGAACAAGATAATAGCATTTTCATCAACCTTTACCTCATTCTCACGGGACTAGGTTTGGATTAGTCACAAACCCTAAATTTCAACAAGAATAAATTTTTACCTGTAATGAATAAAGGTATGAAACTTGTACCCAACCTTATTCAGTATGTATTCTTAAATTCCTCCAAGTTTCACTCCTTGAATCATTTCTGAAAAGGAGTTATAGAGAAAATGACAGACCTTGTTGAATTCTGGCATATTCTAGAGAGCGAACTTGTACGACATGCTACATGCTCAATATTTGATATCTTATTCTAGAAATATCACACAAAAAAAATGTGTCCCGTAGTCTTTCCATTGGAATTTTTCTCACATCATTTTGGTTCTCTATGAATAATTTATGACTGTTTTACCCAAAACACTTGTTTAAAACTATTTTCAGGACTATTCAAAATCCCTATATTCCACAAAGTGTAAATCCAAAAATACAAAGACCCAAAAGATGAAAATTCTACCACAAGTACCTTGATATGTATTCTAAACAACCTATAATTTTCACTATATGAATCATTATAGAATAAAATTTATAGAAAAAATAATAGGATGACCTGTAAATAACATACCTTAGAACACACATCAAAAACTTCATCCTCCCTTGGATTTTTGGCCTTCTTTACTTCACCTTCCCTCTGAAATTATCCTCACTTCCTAAAATATCCAACTTATATTCTCAGAAGTAATATTCATTTGACTCTTCTCTGTTCTTTAATGAGGATCTCATGCAATTGACATGCAACTTGTTAACTTCTTATGCAACTTGTTAACTTCTAATGATGATCTCATGCAACTAACATGCACATGAAACAAACATCCAATTTACATGCAACTTGTTAAATTATGTTTACAATCTCATGAAGACATGAAAATCACATGCAACTTGTTAACTTTTGTTTATAGTTACTTTGATATGCAACTAACATGTAGCGTGTTATCTTTTGTTTACAACTACTTAACTCATAATTAATTTCTTGTTGCAATAACTTTACCGTTAATTAATTTATTGTTGCAACCCTTTGACTGGTCAATATTCTTGATGGCATTCTAGGGGCTTCTATAATAATTAACTTCTTGTTGACCTTCTAGGGGATTCTATATTATTCTTGAGGGTCCTCCAACTTCTCAGAGCCATATCTCCTCAACCGTGAGGAACTACATGGCATACCGTATGTCACCAAAAATAGCATGATGCATACTATCCATCTATGATAGTGTTACCTACAAGTACACTGACCTTCGTGTATTTATTCCTCAATCAATTGCAAGTTCCATGACCATATCTTCGGGGATACGGAAATTATTCAAGTGAATCCAACACAACTTTTGACATCAACTGACATCAATGACAACTAAATCACTATGAATCTCAATCATACAAATGACAACCAATTTTCCAACATTCTCGTCCACATCTCTGGGGCTTCCGAACTTATCCAAGGGTTTACATCAATCTTCAAGGGTTGACATCAATGAAAACCAAATATCCAAACCAACTATCCAACAACATTCTTAGGATTTTCATTCAACTGGGAACACATTATATCCTCAACAATGAAAGAAACAATCACTACTGCACAACACATGGATCTTGAGAATTTCCCTATCTTACACATGTCTTCCTATCTTCTGGACATGATGTGTATAATTAATGCATACTCAGTGATGGGGTGGGATTGGAAAATGATTGATCCACCCATCCATATCTATTGAAAAGTGATATGGGATAACATGTACAAAATTTAATACCAAAATATCTATGAAGAATTTCTAATTTCCCTGTACAAGCTCCTATTCTCCACATTGTTTCCATGCATGACTGACAAATATCCTTCTATTGTAAGTAGAGTAAGTGATTGGTATCTTCTCAATTACAACACATATATCATGGTTTATGGGACTATGAAGTCTCCTCACATACTTCCAAAATTCATCCCCAAAAGGATGGTGCCACAAGAAATCACCTACCAAACAATGATACATGGAGTAGGTGCTTGTCTATACAGAGATAAAAAGGCAGTATGGACACCTCTACTACTCTGGGTGGGGTCATAATAATTCAAGGAGATAAAATAATCCTAAGCATAGGTGAACACCCTAGATATTTTGCATCTCGAAGAGGAAATATTCTACAAACATGACTCTTCAAGAGTCATCAGTATACATTGTTACAATGAAAAATACAGATGGACTTATGAGTCAGAAACCTGAGAAGAGGAAGAAACACATCGTGAGGAAAGGAACTATGATCAAGTATTATTTAGGAGAGGGATCATCTCTCAACATAGAGGTAGAGTATAGGATGAAAATAAACATAGATAAGCACAAGAGAAAATGAAAGAAGAAGAAATTTGGTTGAAAGTCGAACATGAGAAAAAGAAGAAAGAGAAACAAAATAAAAATAATAGAGAGGAAGAGGAAAGTAGTAGAATCTACTAAAGTAGCAATGATAGAGGAACAAAAGAAAAAAAGGAAGAAGAATCCGAGTGTAAAATACAAGAAAAGGTGGTGCAAGTTGAAGCAAAAGTGAAAGCAACAATCGAAGCAACATTAGCAGAGGAAGAAGCATAATGAAATAAATAGGGATAATAAAGAGGCCCTAACATGGACCCCATGGATATGGATATTCCAAGGTCATCAACAGACATCCCTCTCACCAGAGAACACTTCCCACCAGGAAAGTTGGGACTGGGAGCCTATACACCATTGAAATCTTGGAAGGTGGCGAATTTGAATTTCATCAGGATTGACAAGGACTCAAATAAAATTATTTTACATAAAACTAGGAAATTACCAGTGTCCAAGGTAGCTCCTTTATTAGTGACAACTAAAGAAGAGGTAATAAAAAATAACAATGATGACCCTCTATCCATTGCTTCAGCTGGTGTTCCATTCACACATATGTTGGAGCATAATCTGAGAAACATGGAACATAAATAGAAGAGAAGGAAGAAAAGGATTATATCACTGGAGGAGGAAGTAGAATTTTACAAAAGTTACCATGACAAAATCAAGGAATTCAGGCATGTGCAGAAGGATTCAGAAAATAACTCCACAATATGGAAAAAAATATGTATGTAGGTTTGTAGGTCTTCCAGCAGAAAGCCACCCAAATCATGGCTCTACTAAAAAAATCCCAAACCAAGAATACAGAGTTTATTGAAATTAGGGAAGGTTTAAGTGATATGAATAAATGGATAATAGATAATATAGATGCCCTGCTAGATTTTCCATGAACGATAAAATGGGAAACTAATCTCAACTATACTACACTGGAAAATTTCCATTAGGCCAGGGTGAAGCTTGAAAATGAGTTAATTAACTCACTTGTTGTATGTACCAAACTCCACAAAGCAACTTTCATTTTGAATTTTAAAGGTCATCTACCCCAAATTGAAGAACTAGGCCAACCAAAGTCAAATGAGAAATTATTCTCAGAATTAGAGAAAAAAATGAGGGAAAGGAAGATGAAGGTTAGATTTGCATTCAAAGTGGTGATAGATTTAATGAACGACCATATTGTAAAAATAGCTAGGGCCTAGAACATGATCCAAACCTTCATGGTAAATATAGCCAGGGATATGAATATGATTTCATAGAAATGAATAGCCCATGAGGTCACCATACAATCCTTGCTCTACCTTAGAATCATCTCGATCTCCAGATATCGGGAAGTATGGTTGACTTAGATAAGAGACAAAAGTAAATGAAATATCATATGATGAAATTTGAAATTATTACCCTCTCCCCCTTTTCTCATCATCATCCCATCTTTGTCTTGATTGCAACTAATGTAAAAAACTGAAAAATGGGAAGATGAAGAGATTGGTAACTAATTGTTGAAAAATTCAAGAAGTCACAACAGTAAGTTACTTAGGAAAGTATAAAAACCACAAGATAGCCATTTTGAAAGGGCCCTTAATCATTGTAATTTTTGGAGAACTAATTTTTTTTTAGTATAATATTGAGAATCCCTCAAGGCCATTTTGATAGAGAGAAATTCATTTCTTCCTTGTAGTTCTTTACTTTGAACTTATTCAAGTGAATGCTTTACCACCTTGAAGCACTGTAAGTGTTTATTTTCACAGTTAGACTTTTATTTTGTGAATGGGAATTTTTTGTAGTAATTGTCTTTCTCTTTCATAAATTGTTCTGAGATGATGAGAGTGTTTATATGTATTAATGCATAATTAATACTTATCTGGTTATACTTCCATATATTCATGTTATTAATCATTGCTTCTTTTTGAATGATAGTTTAATGCAAGGATTACTAATATTTGGGTATGTTCATTAGCTACCATTAGTTGCTCCTAGCTAGGATATGATAGAATAGGTTTCTTTTTCACAATTAGTCTAGTTTGAATTTGCATCCCCTTGCATTAAATCATTCATTCACCCTCAACCCAATAATGGCAACTGGGCCAGAATTCAGATGGGTCTTCTAATCCAAATGGTTTGAAGTTTAATTGGGACCTCATACAAGGGAGTACCCCTATTTGTTGAAGGTAATTTTTCCTACATTAACACCTAGATTTATACATCAAGGCTTTAACATTCCTTGATGAGGAAGGAAATTCAAGGATGGTGCAAGGTATTCCAATACCTATATCTATGAGAGATATTTCAATGTTTCAATTGAAAATAATATTTCTAGCCATATAACCTATGCTCCCATTTGAGCTAGGTATTTAGAGTAACAATGACTTCAAATATAGGCTCTCTCTCTCTCTCTCTCTCTCTCTCTACGTCTGCCGGAAAAGATCGGAAGACGTAATGCTCCCATTTGAGCTAGGTATTTAGAGTAACAATGAATTCAAATATAGCTCTCTATATATATATATATATATATATATATATATATATATATATATATATAACTTCAAGCTGGACTTGGCTCGATGCACACTTACTTCAAGGTAATCCTTACACACTTACCCATGTGTTCACAACACTATGGAATGTGTGCACCCTTCCCTTGATGTGAAACCACATGCACTTACCCAGGTGCGTGCAACAGTATGAAATGTACACACCCTTTATTTGATAACAATCCTCTTGCACTACTCAGGTGCGCACAAAACCAAAAGTTGGTGCCAACAACTCACCAACCTATATGTACATTTACAGTTTCAATTGGTACCAACGACTCACCAGCCTATATCTACAATTATAAATAGGGTTCAGATTAGGGACATTACATATTAGGTCTTATTACATTGACATGTTCACATTTATTTAATAGGCCTTATTAACTAATGTCAGCCTTTATTACATGGAAAATACATCCTGCAAATGAATGACCAACTAAGAGGGGTTAGGATCGAATCGTAACATATACCAAGAAAATTGATCTGATTTATTTATTTCAACGCTGATATAAAGCAAATTATCAAGTGAAATGACTATAAAATGATTCTAAAAATAACAGAGTGCAAATCAATTTCAAAATACATAGTATAATGTTGTGAAAGAGATTCTCAGTTATAAGTTGAAGTCCATTGCTTTATTTGCTTAGGTTTGATTTCTCTATTAGTATTTTCACATTAAAACAATTACAATATTAAGATATATATAGAATGTGTTGATATATACAATGCAATAGAACCAAAGGAATGCAATAGAATGTAAATAGAATTATGAGGAGCATATGAGGTTGGAGAATGAAACTATTAATATTGGAAAGAAAAAGAGGGACAAGGTATGACCTTCATTGCAATATCTCATGTTGAATTTTTTTTTTCGAAATCAACTTCCTTTGTCATATGATCGATATTAAAACGTGGAAAGCTACTAGGTGTGGGTAAAAGAAAAGTTGAAAAAAATATATTGAGTTACTATGTAAGCTATTTATTATTTATTATATGCATCCTATTACTTTCCTACTATTTACATTCTTCACCATTGAACATTGTTACTTTATTTCTATTCTCTTGAATCCTTATGTAAATTTTGAAGTGTCCTTCCACATAATACTATTTTCATTATAGATGATACTTAGTAAATTTTAAAAGATCAAATTCATCAAAAACATGTACATATACATAACAGTGTAATCATTTGAAATCTTGATGTGGTTACCCAAAAAAGGTACTCACTTGAATCCAAGTTAACTCCTATTCCATCAAGCACTTAGAGAGATCAAGTCCATCTACATGCAAACATTTCCTCAAGTTTTATAATCTAGAAAAGGTTTTCACGTAAATGAATTTGATCCCTTTCAATGCTTGATAGATTCGAAGATAAAATAAAAGTCTAAGATAATTATTAATTTTTGAATCTCTTTTGTAAATAATTGGTTTCATAATGTACATTTTATGTTTCTTTATAAATTTTTATACCACTTCTATAAATGTTTGGATTCATAATTTCACATCTCTTACTATAAATTCTAGGTTATGCAAATTTTAGTTGAATCCAAAAGGAAAAAAATTATGTGTTACATGATTCAAATAACAATGAAAAACTTTTTTCCTTTTGGATTATGTTAAGTTTGGGTTAGAAAAAGATATCAGATCTTTACAAGTGCCGAGAGATTCAAAATTGTTGGTGAACTAGTTTAATGGGAAATGTCAAATCAATAACTTAGTACCATCTCCACTACTTAACATAATTAGAGAGGCACGTTCACTCTTTGGTATATTATCTCTCGAATACATGTACAAATAATTTAACACTATGGTAGATGGACTCTCCAAAGATCCTTTGGCACAACAAGAAGGTTTACTTTTGTCTAAGGAATTTAATGGGAAAGAAAGTTCCCCATTGATTTCTCAAAACCTCTTTTGAGTTTGTTAAACAATGAATATGTAATTGCTCATTAGTATTCTTTTTTGGCATGTTTTTGTTCACATAAGTTCATAGAGAGATAATTCTTGTATAGTCTAAAGTCACTTTTTGAAACTTTTAAACTTGAATGACTATAATATTTTGTGGGCTAGGACTGAAAATTCCCGTTGTTGTTAGAGTATCAGACTCACCCATATATATTTAGATTTCATTTTTAAAATATCAATTATAAAAGAAAAAATTAAAATTATCATTTTTGTTATAATATCATACTCACCCATATATATTTAGATTTCATTCTTGAAATAGCAATTATAAAAGAAAAAATTAAAATTATTAAAAAAAATTATAAGTTATAAAAAACTTTAACTACAACAAAAGAAAATAAACTATACATCTTTACCTATTTTAATACCTAGATATATATTTACCAATACTTTGAAAGCTATTAAAATTTACACTAAAAGACAATAACTAAGCTAGTTGGTTTTATGTCTCTTAAGTACTCTGAATTTTTAATTTATATTTTAAAAGTTTGTGGAGTTCATATTAAAATACTCATTTCCTTGCTTTCCCATTTCATTGATGTAGATGCTTGGTTTTAGAACTTTGTATCTTTGAATGTATTTTTCCAAACAAAAACAATTTTAACAATTCCACAAAATAAAGAAATAGTAAGCGATATATATATTAGATAATGACATGTTTGTCTTTCAATGATTCAGTTGCCTTGCCTTTCTATAGTTCTTCGCTGGTCCCCTCGAGATTGGTGTTACCATCTTAGAAGTATAATTTCCCCACATAAAACATACAAGCGTAAGCTTGATGTCTTGGAAATTGTTCTTCCCAACATCTATAGGGTACACATAATGTTTTTTTAAACCCCCACATACCACCTTTTAGCTAAAAACCTTTACACATAAGGTTTTTTTAAACCCCCACATACCATCTTCGCTAAAATCCTTTACTAAAGCATATATGGAGAAGAGACCCACTATAATTTTTGGTAAATCAAGTTATTTTTGTGTTAAATCCAATTTAAATTATATTTATTTTAAAGTATATTCGTTTGGCTAGTTTGTTATTTTGTCCAATATTTTTAATAAAGTTATAGTTTTTTTCTCAATTTATAAAATTTTATTAAAAAATCATTTTTTTTATTTTTCTATTTATATTAATTATATTTTTTAAATATTAATATTTTATTTTACAAAAATATTAACATTAATCTATAATTTATTTATAAATTTAGTAAAAAATATTACTACAAACAATGTCATAATGGATGAGATTCAATGTACAAGGCTATGAACTTGAAATAATTCCAAATTTAAATCTTGTTAGCTATGAATTCTTAAGTTAATATTGGGTGAATCAACTTAATTTTATTTAGCGTGGAGGGAAGTGAAAGTGTGATGGTGGAGAATTTAGTAAATGAGGGAGTAGCTAAATTAATGCTTAGCTTTGAGAAAGTTGAAAATAAGAATAGATACATGAAGGAGTAGCTAAACTAATACTTAGCTTTAAGAAAGTTGGAAATAGGAATAGGTTCAAGTGGGTTGGTTTTTCATGAAAACTATTTAGCTTTGAGAAAGTTGAAAATAAGAATAGATACATGAAGGAATAACTAAACTAATGCTTCTCTTTGAGAAAGTTGGAAATAGGAATAGGTTCAAATGGGTTGTTTTTTCATGAAAACTTGCAAGAGGACAACAAGGAGTTGGAAATCCTTCTAATATTGGAGTGAATTTTGGAGTCACAACACCTTAATGAGTTATAGCTAGCATAGAGAGCTTGCAAGTTAGTACTAGTAGGAAGTATAACTTCTACCATGGCTAGTGTTTTTTTTTAATCAGGGGAATTGATAAACCCATCTATTGTCATTGAGTGTTTTTTTTAATGAGGAGAATTGGTAGACCCATCTATTGTCATAGAGGAGACCCAAGGTCAAGTTGGAGAGATTTCTTCTACACTAGCTAGTGTGTTGTGTTTTGAGACCCAAGGTCAAATTGGAGAGATTTCCCTTATAAGCCTTCCCCTGTAAACCTAGACAATTAACACAAGTCCACTCTCCTAAGGAAACATGTTAACAACCCAAAACCTAGAGGTATAAAGTCTAACCTATTTAGTCCATCATTTCAAGTGGCTTAGTTTTTCTTAAATAATAGTGATGAGTTAATCCAATAAAACCAATAATAATTATCATCACTACAAATTAAAATTTAATTTTGATAAATTTTAACACTTTTAAAAATAATAAATTATTGTTATAAATTTTATATTTTCCTTAATGTAAAATCCATTTTAATTAAAAAAAAATAATTATGATTTAAAGTTTTAATTAATTTATTAATATATTTAATAATAATAAAACTTAAATGATTAGGTTAAACAATCGATCATAACCTAGATTTAAGATTTATTTTCCAAACTTAAATTGCATCTCCTTGTAATTATAATCGTATATTTTGAACTGTAAATATGCAATCTTACTTAAATCAGAGCCAAAACAAATTGATCTCCACAAAAGAGACTATGCCTATATACAAAGGGCTCGGGGTTTGATCGATTTCTCAGCAAGAGTGGAGTGTGTTTTTAATATCAGTTAGGGATTAATTGTGATGATTTTTTCAGGGGATATTGGTTCCAAATTTAATCAAAAATTGTTAGATTTTTAGATTTTAGTGATTATTTCTGTATAATCTTAGTATCTCGGGGATTTTCAACATGCTAAATCTATTTAAGTATTCTGAAATGGATTTTGAACAACAAAAAATAATAATTTGTGTAAATTTATATAACAGGATTCCTTTAAAAAAAACCATTTTACTTGCTGAAATAAAAAATCTAAAAAATTACAAGAATCACAATGAAAACCATAAAAAAATTCTCAATCAATCCTTATGGCCTTGTGTTTTGAGAATATTTCTATCTAAATTGCAGATTCTGATATTTAATGGATTTTGACTGGTCCTTATTTCAATGGCAGATTTTGACATCCAACTATGAACTTTTTTTAGGCTTTCATATTTCAATTGCAGATTTTGACATCAACAAATATGAGTATGGAGCAACGTTCACTTTGCTTCATTACTCCATACCCATTGTATGCTGTGTTTTTGTTAAAAAGAATATGAGCTGTGTTTTCGTTAAAAAGAATTCAGAAAACCAGCTCAAAATCAAAACATCAGAAGTACTATTGTCATTTTAATTATTAGATAATTATGACCCTGAAGAACGATGAATGTATAAATATATCCGCAAGTAGTTCATAAATCTAATCAAATCCTTCTCAATTACTCCCTTGAGTTGGCCGGTGTAGAATCCCTCTCACGTCGTATAATTCTGGTTTGATCATACTGATAAGACATAATCTTAACCAATTAATTGAAATACGTTCGCTTTCCAATTACTTCAAGAGTTTTCTATCGCTGGAATGAAAAATCAAAACCATAATTACATGCTTACCAAAACCATAATTACATGCTTCTCCTAAGCAGAGCATTTTTTTGCTATTTTTGTTCAACCATACGAAATTGATTGTTCAGTGCTTCACCATCCTGCTAGAAGATGCTGGAGGGGTTGGAGTAAGGTAGGATGGATGGAACTTGGACTTTTTAACGGATTGACTCTTGACTTTACGTCAAATCAAATCAAGGACAAAGGGTGTTAGCCATGGGCGTGCAAAAGGGTAGAGCAATAAGCAATAAAATGTTCACTTGCAGGTGACCACACAATTGGCTGCTTCGGATTGAAGGCAATAACAATAGCTGGAGCTGGTACACCAACATTGGGTAGTGAGTGATGCTTACAAAGATGGTGATAAGACTGTTAAAGGTAGTGTCCTTGCCTTCATATGACTGTGGAGATCATAGAGTTAAGTAGTTAAATTTGTTTCTTTGATGTCACTTTATACTTTTTCTTTTTCTTTTTTGGGCCTTCACTGGACCCTACAGGCCAACCAGCAATCCATAATGTTATCATAAAGCTGAAAACAAATCAACCCTACTCCCTCGTTGACAGTATAGTTAAGATATGTAGATCTTGGAGTTAACTAATTGAATTTGTTTCTTTGCTGTCACTTTATACATTTTTGGATTCACTGGACCCAACAGCCTAACCAGCAACCCAAAAATCTGCTACCTAACCAAAACTAGACCTCGCAACAGATTCATTCTGTGTTTATAAGTACACAGAATAGCGCAAGAAAGTTCAGATCCGCAGCTGATTAACGCTTCAGTAAAATCTCTCTGCTAGTTGATCAGATTGTATCAACAATAGTAAAGATTCTCTGAACTCTCTTTATACACAGAGTATCGATTATTATTTAGTAAAGATTCTCTGAATTCTCTTTGTACACAGAGCAGCGATTACTATTTTATGTGTTTCTCACTTGGACAAAGGTCGAATATCATGGCAATACCCACTTTAAAGATATGGAAAGGCTTGCTCTTCCAACTTTTGGCATTCGCCATTCTGACTCATTTTGCTTCTGGAATTACGAGACACCATCAATTCCATGTGGGTTATACATATTTTTAGGTCTAATTAACTTTGCTTTCCTTATAGCTATTGGCTTAATCCTAGAATTGATAGAGAATATTAGATGATATAGAATATTAGAAGTGGAATGTTAAATTTAGACAGTTATATTGGTTGGAAACATGTCAATTAATTTCTTCATGCCTTCACAATTGATATGGAATATTAGATGATATAGAATATTAGATGTCTAATGTTAAATTTAGATAGTTATATTTGTTGGAAATATGTCAATTAATTTCCTCATGCTGTTATATGCAGATGTAGATGTATATGTACATATGCATGCATGTAATCTATTAACTATGTGATCTATTTATGACTAGTCTGTGTAATTGAGTGATAGATGTTCTATGAGTGATAGATGTTATATATACTAGCATACCCATAGAGGTAGATGACAATGAGAGTGCAAGCTAGTACATTGTGTGAGGAGAGGATGGTTGTATGTCTGATATTGGCGATTGTAATTCTCCAAAAAAACCGATTTGAATTTCCACATAAATCACTATATCAATTGTGTGATTGTTATATTTGGTTTAATGCATGTTTAATCTTACTTACTTATGCTATGATTTTATGCTATGTTTTGCTTCTGCTGACCAACAATATTTCATTAGAATATGATGAACTCATTCTTAGTTTGTTTGTTAATATAATCTGCAGATCCGACTGAAGAATATAACCCGCCTGTGCCATACGAAACCTCTGTTAACCGTCAACGGGCAGTATCCCGGACCTGCCATCGTTGCTCGCGAAGGAGATCGAGTGGTAGTTAAACTCACAAATCATGTGAAAGACAACGTTACAATTCATTGGTATGTTTAATAATTCATTGGCAAAGTTCTTTTACAGTTCTTCTGGACAACTGACTGACATATAATCGCATCATATTTTGTGGCGGATTTATCTTATACGTGTTAATTATCTGCTACCTGTGATATGAATCGACAGGCACGGGATTCGTCAGATCAGATCTGCATGGGCCGATGGTCCTGCCTACGTGACCCAATGCCCTATTCAAACTGGACAGAGTTACATTTACAATTTCACCATTACAGGGCAGAGAGGAACTCTGTGGTGGCACGCACACATTTCCTGGTTGCGTGTCAGCTTGTATGGAGCTATTATAATCCACCCCAAGAAGCACGTTGCTTATCCATACTCTAGGCCACATAAAGAATTACCCATTCTCTTCGGTACTGAATTACTTACTCATGAATTTTGCATCAAAATTATGGTGTAATTAGAAGTATGCGCTGCTCAGAATTTACAGTCTAATTAGCTCTTGAGTTTATTGGAATTTGCAGGAGAATGGTGGAATGCAGACACAGAGAATGTCATCAATGAAGCAATGCAAAATGGCGGCGGGCCGAATGTGTCTGACGCATATACCATAAATGGGCTCCCTGGACCCTTTTATAACTGCTCCGCCAAAGGTATATTATCAACTTCAATCTTCAATTGTATACTCGCAGTGATATATTCATATAGATCCATATTATGGGATATTGTAATAGTTGTGGATAAAGTTTATGGTGATTTTTTAGAAATTTAGCTATAAAATATTGGAGTTGTAGATTTGAATGATTATTTCGGTATAATTTAGTGCTTTGGTGTTTTTTTATGTTGAATTTATTTTTACATTCAAAAACAGATTTTAAAAAAACAAAACAAAAATTCATATAAATTTATATCACAATCGAAAAAAGTCATTTCATAAAACAGTTAAGCAACATCTATTACCATATATTCATATTGATGCAGGACGCAGATACATTCAATATATTCATATACATATATAAATATATAATATGAGATGTTGTGATATATTCATATTGATGCATGATGCAGATACATTCAAGCTGAAAGTGATCCCGGGAAAAACATATCTTCTCCGTATCATCAATGCTGCTCTTAATGATGAACTCTTCTTTGCAATAGCGAATCACACAGTGACTGTTGTGGAAGCCGACGCTCTGTATGTGAAGCCTTTCCAAACAGAAACGATACTTATCTCTCCCGGCCAAACCACCAACGTACTCTTGAAAACTAAATCGACTCCGCCGCCATTGAACGCCAGATTTCTAATGGCGGCACGGCCTTATGTTACAGGCAGTGGAACTTTTGATAACTCTACCACGGCCGGCATCTTAGAGTACACGCAGCTTTCGAATTCATCCTCTCCGGCTCGCATCTTTATGCCAACGCTTCCAGCTCTAAATGATACCTCATTTGCTACCAAGTTTAGCCAGAAGCTGAGAAGCTTTGGCACACCACGTTTTCCGGCAGCTGTTCCTCAGACTGTGGATAAACATTTCTTGTTCACCGTTGGTTTGGGATTGAATCCATGTCCCAAAGGGCAGAAATGCCAAGGCCCTAACGGAACCAAATTCGCTGCCTCCATCAATAACATATCATTCGTTCTCCCCTCCACTGCGCTTCTTCAAGCCCACTACTTTGGGCAGTCAAAAGGAGTTTACAAGTTGAATTTCCCGGACAATCCGCCATTTCCGTTTAATTACACAGGCACTCCTCCCAACAATACGCGAACTCTGAACGGCACGAGGCTCAAAGTGGTTCCCTTCAACACCACCTTACAAGTTGTTCTGCAGGATACAAGTCTCGTGGGGCCGGAGAGCCATCCTCTCCATCTTCATGGATACGATTTCTTCGTAGTTGGGCAGGGAACGGGGAACTACAATCCACGCACTGACCGTAAAAACTTCAATCTGGTGGATCCTCCCCAGAGAAACACTGTCGGAGTTCCCAGTGGAGGTTGGGTGGCTATTCGATTCCGAGCTGATAATCCAGGTAATATTATTGGCATTAATCCAATCGATTCCATTCTTGCAATCCTTGTCGTATCGATCTAAGACATCAAATTGTTTTCTTCATAGCTATTTGATTTTGATATTTAATGATAATTATTGCATTGCATAACTGCTGTAGGCGTTTGGTTCATGCACTGTCACTTGGAGGCTCATACCAGCTGGGGATTGAAAATGGCGTGGGTTGTGCAAGATGGAAATGGGCCAAATCAATCTCTGCCTCCTCCTCCCTCAGATCTTCCAGCCTGCTAGCTCATCGCGAACACACTACTAAGACTTCTATAAAGGCACATCTCAAGCTGGCTGGTGATCTATGAAAAAAATATACCTGCGTGCGTGTTGCATATTCTGGAGTCGATATTTTGCCTGTTCTAAGCTGTTGAATGTGATAGACGCAGTTCATTTTTCCGAGATAACTCGGATTCTTGTAGGATATTTAATGCCGGTGATGTTCTGTACTTTGACAGAGTCTGTCGCATTTTGTTGATAAGAAATCATTGACTATTGAATCATGTGGTTGTAAGAAAATCCGACTATTGAATAATATGTGTTGAGGTTTACTTATTTTTGATACTTCAGCGCGTTGAGCGTTGATAAGAAAATTCATGGCGTTGTTAACTGTGTTAGGAAATGGTTTTTTGTTGGAAGGTGATATAAATTTATATCAATCATTATTTTGTTCAAAATCCATTTTTAAATGTAGAATTGGATTCAGTATGCTGAAAAACTTTAAATTTGATCACTATTTTGTTCAAAATCTATTTTTGAATATAGAAATGAATTCAGTATGCTGAAAAACCCTAAATCATTTTGATTATACAAAAATAATTACTCAAATCTACAAATCTAACAATTTCTAACCTAATTTCAAACAAATATCCTTAAAAAAAAATTAACCATTTTATATAACATGACTACTGCTTTTTAGAAAATATTGTGGTTCAGATTCACTGTACGCATAAGTTAATATCATATTAAATATAAGATAAATTAATAATAAAAATTTTAAACTTGCTTTTTAAAAATGTTTTAACCTAATAATTATATATAGGTGAGTGAGTTAATATATTGATAAATTTAAGATTATATTTTGGTTGGAAGGAGGGCTCTGTGGCTGGGAGAAACCCTAGTCGCAGACGCCCGCTCACACACCTTTTCTCGGTGAGGTTTCTCTAGCCGTAGACGTCTTCCCTCCTGCCCACTTCCTGTCGCAGCTGCAAATTGAGTGGTCTCCTGGATCCTTACGCAGTGGTTGCTTCTTTGCGGCGGCTTGTGGATCACCTGCAGACCCTAGTCGTAGTCGCCATCTCTTCTGTCTGTTGCCAGTCGTAAGTTCGCTTGGATACTCCAAGCTCTTTGCGCAGTGGATAGCTTCTACGCGGCGGCCAGTGGATCTTCTATGATCCGTGTCTCTCCTCCTAAATTGTTGTGGGTGCGAATGGGGGTCGGTTTTCCCTCCCTGTGCGGCCCGGATTGGAATATCTTGGCATTCGCATCCTCCCCTTGCCTGGCCACTTCTTTGGTGTCTGCTATGAGGGTGGATACAGCTTTTTTGAGATGCAGTCTCGTTTTTGAGTTCATGCTGGGGTGATGCATGCTGTCCTTTATCTCAGATATGATTATTTAAGTGAGTTTTTTGTTTTTATTATTTTATTTTTGCGGTTATTTTTTCTGGTTTTTTAGGTTTGTTCAGGGTTTGATGTATATCTAGATCGGGTTTTTTTTAGTGACTTTTGATACTATCTAGTGGGGGTTGTGTCATTTTTTCTGGTTTTTTTAGGTTTGTTCAGGGTTTGATGTATATCTAGATCGGGTTCTTTTTAGTGACTTTTGATACTATCTAGTGGGGGTTGTGCCATAACTTTGAGGTCTTTTCCATGGGCATGCGGTGTGTGGTTCCACACCTTGAGGTCCATGGAGTGGGCGTGCAATCCTTGGTTTTACTGATGATGCTTTCGGGTTTTCATTGTCGCTATAACTGGTTCTGCTTGTGATGGTTTTCATACCGCTCTCACGTGGTCCATTCGACCTCTGGAGTTTTTTGGGTTTTCTGTTTGGAGGTTTATTTATTGTCGGGCTCTCTTGTTGAGGGTTTCTGTCCTATTAAAGATCGCTATCAGTTTCTGTCTTTTTTTTTTGGCTTTCAAACCAGCTACTTTGTGTTTCTTTGGGATATTCTACCCAAGTTTAGGTCATGCTTTTGACATCTACATAATGTAATTTGGTTCTCTTAAGTTGAATAGAATTACCTGAGGAAAAAAATAATTGTATATAGGTAAAATGTCAAAGTGATTATGAAATACTTAAAATTTATAATAATATATTACTTAAATGCATAGCTTAAAAACTAAACATAAATGATAATAACTATTTTATGTTTTTAAAATTTAAAGTAGATTTGAAGGTAACTAAATATAACTATTGATGATGTCATAAGTGTAAATAAAAGTCTTTAAGACATTTTTAAAATAAATTGATGAATAAAATTGAATAACATGTCACTAAAGATTCAAATTCAAAAAATTCAAGAACTAAAAATTAACATATTGACTATATTATCACAATAACTTTATTAATCCTTACCAATGTTTGCAAACATTGCTACCCACCCAATGAACACCAAACTAGATGATTAATTTAGAATTTGTTCATACATGATTTATTACTTTCATAATAAAAAAAATCCTTAACATTATTAATTTTATTAATACATCAAATTCCTGGGCTATAAAAAAAAATCAAACTATATAACTGATTTGGAATTTGACCATTAAGATATGTTATTATTATTTTTATAACAAAACAAATTAATAGAATTTTTTTAAATATTTAAATTTATATTAAATATATTTTTAATACTTAAATGAATATGAAGTAATAAATTTAATTTTTTATTTAATCTATTTTAGATTAAAAATAATAATTTCCTTTCATTCCAATTTCAATAGAAAACCATAAAAAAAATCCAATAATAATAAATCCTACAATATGATTAAAAATATTTTTTTTAATATATAATTTATTAAAAAATAATTAAAAACACTAATATTTTAATATACAACCTACAGTTTAAAAAAGGAAAATGGGCAATAATTAGAAATCGAAAAGCTATTGTTAGGGATAGATACCAGAAGGATAATAATAAACAGGGATTTGGGACACTCGAGATCCTTTTTTGGAATTGTAGTGGTTTTCCATGGCGCAAAGGTCCTATGATAAGTTGGATCCCGAGTGATATTGATAATATTTTTCTATTTGAAACTTGGGAGCATGAGGATTATAAGGTCCCTAACATGGAATGATTTGTCTTGTGGTCCGCATGGAACAAAAAATCCCACCGTAGAGGGATAGGAGGCATAACTTGTTATATTAGAAAGAACATTTCTCCTCACATTCAACTTCATAAGATTGAACCTCTTAATCAGTACATTTGGATATAAATTTCATACACCAATGCTAAGAATATGTATATATCAATTTGCTATTTTGCACCTATTAATTCTACTTTTTATAAGAAAAACAATCTAGATAACAATTGTCCCTATAATAATTTAGAACAAGATATTTATAGTTTGGAAAATGAAGGTAATATCCTCCTACTAGGAGACTTTAATGCTAGGACTACAACTAAACAATCTACTCTTTTAAGTAATGACTCCAACCATAATCCTTTATGGCTAGATGAGGACCTTGTTTTATCTAATAGCTACAAAAGAAGCTCTGAAGACCTAATTGAGAATTTGTTTAGCTCTCAAGACTTAATAATTTGCAATGGAGTAATGAAGTGGCCAAACTCCAACATGATGACTTGTATTCATGGGCTAGGTAATAGTGTTGTAGATTATGTGATATTTGATATCACCGGTACCAACCAAATAGCAACTTTTGACGTTTTAAATGACCAATCATAAAATTTTAACCCTAACTCTAAATTTTTCCATGCATAGGAGTGCCATTGAAGAGAATTCTGATAAGCAAACGAGTTTTCGCTTTGACAAAAGTAAAGTCTACATTTTCTTAAAGGATTTAAATAGTAAATTAAATATCCTAACTTATAAGGATAACATTGAAGAACTCTATCATAATTTCACAACTACCCTTTCCACTTCTATTAACAAGTTCTCTTTTGAGGTGTTGTATAAAAAGAGTAATAGAACGACCAACCCTTGGTATGATAAAAAATGTAAAATTGTTAGGAAATCGATTAAGGATGCTTCTAATGAGTCCTTAAAACTCAATAAGATCAATACTTACAAAGCCCTAATTAAAAGGAAAAAAAGATACTAAAGTCTCCTACTTTAATGCAACTAATATACTAAGATCCTACTTATATAGTTGTTCTCATTTTGAAACACTCTCAAGATGAGTAGAAATTTGTTCAATCATATTTTGGCAGATTCTCTATCTTAATTGTTAGGCCACAGCCTCATCTCCTTCCGAGCTCCAAAGTCCTCATGAAGTTACCCATCATTACATTATAAGATTAAACTAAAAATAGTTTACATTATTTTCATGGAAACCTTCTAGTTCTAGTCTCCAAGGACTAAAGCCCCTATCAAGCTCCTCCATCATTACATTATAGCATTAAACTAAAATTAGTTTACATTATCTGCATGGAAGCCTTCTCGTTATAGTCTCCAAGGAAGCCCAACATTGATTGTTCTGTGGCATCCACAATGCTCTCATTACATTATAGGATTAACCTAAAAATAGTTTACATTATTTACATGGAAGCCTTCTCATTCCAGTCTCCAGGGAAGCCCAACATTCATTGTTGTGTGGTATCCACAATGCTCTAATTATCCGGTCTCTAGGGAAGCCCAACATTCATTGTTGTGTGGTATCCACATTGTTCTAATTATCTGTAAAAAAAAACAATTTAAAATCGTGTACAAGAGATTATTGACAATTATGAGTACCCAAAGTTATAGGTGAGAGGATAAAATAGCCAAGGGATAAAAATTACTCAAAATAAAAGTTACTCTAGAAATAACATCCTGAATTATAAAAATTAGTATAAGGGATGATAGATTGAACTTTCTTAAGATTTACATTTATAGAAAGATTTTGACACTTTAACCAAGTTGATAGAAACAACTATTAAAAGTATACAAATAAGAACTCTTCTCTAAAAGTATATAAAATGAGAAATCTTGTCCAAAAGGAATGTTTTCAGATTTTTTTTGTGCATAAGATGAATGTTTTCATATCCTTTACATAAATAAAAATGTTTGACACCTTAACCAAGTTAAAAAAAATAATTATTAAAGATTTTTCATATTTTTCATATTTTTCATATTCTTCACATAAATAAAAAAAGTTTGGCACCATTTTTCATATTCTTCACATAAGATGAATTTTTTCATATTTTTCATATAAATAAAAATGTTCGACAACTTAACCAGGTTGAGAGAAATAACTATTAACCAAATTGAAAGCAATAATTATTAAAAATATACTTATGTTTGACACCTTAACTAAGTTGAGAGAAATAACTATTAACTAAATTAAAAGCAATAATTATTAAAAATATACTTATGTTTGACACCTTAACTAAGTTGAGAGAAATAACTATTATTTGAGAACAATAATTATTAAAAGTATATTAAAAATATAAAGGTAAGAAGCCCTCTACATATCGATAACTTAATGCTCTCACATTCAATATTTGACACTTTAACCAAGTTGTAAGAAACCCTCATATTCAAGATTTGGCACTTTAACTAGTGAGTATAATAAACGCACTAACTCGTTCATGACTATAATAGATTTACTGATTCACTACTTTCATTTAAACACACCTTGGAACAATTTTTCCAAAATAAACATTAAATTTGAGTAGACTCCCTACTTTGAATTCATTGAAACAAATTGGAATCAAACCATGGAACATATTTTACAACCTTCAGTTCATTTAAACACACAACCTTGGAACCAACCTTGGAACATTTTTTCAATATAAACCTTGATTTTGAGTTTGAATTTTATTAATGAAAAAGTTTTGAGACTTTATGGCGCCATGCAAAGACTCAACCAACTGCATGCAAAAATGTGTGCAGAAATAAAATTAAATTATAACATAAAACTTGATTATTAATCCTGCAAAATTATTAAAAATGTTCAGTTACCACATTGTTGAAGGGACTCTCCCTACATTTTCTATAATCCGAATAAAGTTAAGTTTCCAGGACATACACTAATTAAAATTTGTTTTCTGATATTAATATGCACAAGTAGATTTTTGTTTGAGCTAATAAATATTTCCTTAAGCTCTCCAGTTCATAGGAAATGAAGTCTACTAACTGCATGATAAACGAAGTCCACCAACTCTAACTCATTAGATTCATTGCTGAATTTTCTGCGTAGTACAACTGATTCTATTCTTCCAAGATTTTCTGGGCAGGAAAACTAAATCTATGAATATAATAGATTCAAAGCCTGGTAATAACTTTGGGAAAGGAAAACACTAAAGCACATAAAAGTGCTCTGAAGATATCTCCAACTAATGTTAACATGGGCTGAGAATTTAAATAACTGCAAAATTATCAAGGTATATTCAAATGCAGATTTTGGGAAAGGAAAACACTAAGGCACATAAGTTCACTGATAATATCATCTTTCCCATTAAGGTTAACGTGCACTGAAAATTTAAACTACTCCCAAATTTATCTTTGGTATTATCCAATGCCGAACAAAAAAATAATTGGATGAGTGGTCGAGATCAAGGGATTCGTCTACTCTTTCATGGATTGAATTGGATGAAG
>SNQJ01S0016473.1:133748-158008 GCA_010110895.2 Picea sitchensis
GATGTTGGTACATATTGATGAGTCATAGTTGATGAGTAGTTGAAACATGATTGGTATATACTTGGTACATGGTTGTATGCTCTTGTTTATGGTATAGGTTGATTACAGGTTGTTTGGTACAGGTTGGTACATGGTTGACGCACTTGCTTATGGTACAGGTTGATTACAGGTTGAGGTACAGTTTGATGCATGGTTCAAATTTATTGGTAAAGGTTTACAGCGGCATATCTCACAGCGATAGTGTGACAGTGGTTCCATTATTCTACTTCTACTTCAGGGTGGAAGGATGGGGCAGGGACAAGTGGTTGTAGCCACCTTCCGGTTGTAGCCGGAGAACATAGGGGGTTGTAGCCTACTTCTAGTTGTAGCTAGAGGATTGGGGAGTTGGAGCTTCCCTCAAGTTGTAGCCTGAGAAACTAGGGGGTTGAAGCCTCCTTCCAGTTGGAGCTGGAAAACAAAGGAAGTTGGTTCTTCCCATGAATTTAATTCTTCAAGACATATAAGAAAAATAATTTTGTGGTTTTCTCCCTATTTGGGTTTCCACGTAAAACACTGGTGTACTGTATATGTGTGTGATTGTTTATTTCTTACTTCTCATTATTGGATAATAATTCTACATTGATATAACATTTGAAGAAAAGGGATTATAATTACACTATTACTGATTCACCCCCCCTTTTAGTAATCCAACAGACACATGACAACCATACAATATTCAAGACATCAATCCCTAGAGGGATGAAAATTATGACAGAAATGTAACAAAAGGTGTCAAAGTGTATTGCAAAAGTTTAATTGTGAAGCATGGAAATGACACAACATAACAATGGCATGACAATGTTTATTTTTTTGTTATTCTTGTTTCATTGCAATCCACATTTTGATTTGAATTTTTCCTTGCATAATTTTATGGAAGATTATATTTATTGTTATGTAGGTTAAAATGGGAAACTACATGACAAGACATGAGAAGCTACATGATAATGGAATGTAAATGACATGGCATGGCAGGGCATGGAAATGGAAATGACATGCCATGGTATGGATTGGAAAGGCATGGCAATGGCATGAAAATGGCATGGCATGGAAAGACATGGAAACGGCATGGAAATGGAATGGCAATGGCATGTCATGATGGTGGCATGGCATGGCTTAGAAATGGCATTGCAAGGCATGGAAATGGAAAGGAATTTCAATAGAAAGGAATGGAAATGACATGGATTTTCAAAGCATGGCATGGAAAAGCATGGAAATGGCGTGGAAATAGAAATGGCATGGAAATGTCATGCCATGGAATGAATTGGCAAGGAATGAAAATGACAAGGCATGACATGGAAATGGCATGGAATCAACATGTTTGTGGGATTGGGTTTGGGAGGGTACTTTGTCTCCTTGTGTTCTCTAACCAAAAAATTGAGTAGAAGTATGCAATAAACTCTCATAGATGGTGAAGGGAAAACAATAATGGTTTCAAGTCTCCCTGGAGGAATTTTGGTAGCATAGCATTACTTTCTATGGTGTGTCAAGAAATGTAACCTCAAAACCTTTATTTGTAGGTGGAAAATGATACCCATTCTAATATCTAGTTTCCATGTAAACTCTCTCATTCTATTGATCAAAATCAATAAGTATAGTGGACATCATGGACGACTGAATAAAGCTTATTAATAATTAATGGGTTTAACACAATTTGAATATACCCACTACACAAGCTAAACAAACATGAGTGCATTAATGAGTCATTGACTAGTCTTTTTGGCATTTATGAAGGGTTACGCATAAATCAAATGATTTTATATATGTCACACATAGAAAAAGGGGAATAATGTGTTTTCCCTAGAAATTGGTCAAATTATGGATTGAATCAACTAAGAAACTAACAACTAGGCTTCTTAAAGGAATTTCAAGGGAAGACTAGGGTCAAGGTTTTGTCCTAAGGAGACTAGGAATACTAGGACTTATACCTACAAGAGGAAAGAAAGACTTTTAACATGTAGCTCTGGTGAGAGAAAAAGTTAGGGTTTTGTGGAATTTTAAAGCCCTAGTGCTACCTAATGTGCTTGTTATCGATAAGATAGAGGGAGTTGATCTTGTACAAGTGTGGGATACAAATGTAGGTTCCAAAAAGGACTTACCATTGTGTATTCTACATTGTTGATTATCTCTAATGGAGTGATCTATTGGCTAATTTTATCTTATGGTTTCCATTTCTAGCGTTTGAAGAGATTGACTTCTAACAACCCTTGATAAGATATTGGTAGGTGCATGTACTTCATATTCTAAATATATTCGAAATGTTTGGGTTGTCCAAATGTTTTGTACTTGCATAATTGAATTTTAGCATATGTCATCTTCGTAATTGAGTAATTATAGTACTAGTTACGGAGGTTAATTTGACACAACATTGATCTGAGATTGTTAAGTGATCTCAAATTTTGTAGAATATAAATGATAAATTTTATCTCTATAATAAATTATTGTAATATGCCATTTTTTAGGTCACAATATTTTCAAGTGATCACTATTTTTGTGTGGAATGTCATTGGATTTATATGGAGATAATTCAAGAGGTATTCCATGCATTGTTGGTTGTGAGTTAGAATATGGATATCCACAACATTCATGCAAATAATTCAAAAGGAATGATCTATCGATGATGTAGAGATACATAGTTGATTAGCAAGCAGTGCTACTTAAGAAGCATTAATTGTCTATGGATTTAGCACTTAGCAATCTTTTCCACCATAAGATATTTGTTAATGCATAACACAAGTATTTATAATCTCTTTAGAAAAAATCAAGGGATTAATACACATAAAATTAATACAATTTGAGATTCAAACACTTTGAAATTCATACATTCATCAACATAAAATGAAGAAAAAATGAGATTCGTAAAAAATGTGTGTGTTTGTGTGTGTGTGTGTGTGTCTATATATATATATATATTAAACATCGTCTAAATTGTTCATTTTTTACAAAATGGAAACTCCTGGCCAATATACAAAGTGACAACAAGTGCCCTAACATAAAAAATATCCATATCGTGGCCTATATACAAAATGGCAGTAGTTGGTCAATCATTGACCACTTCCACCCTCGCCACCCTCAAGAGCATCCTGGAAATCAATCTTTATTTTCTTGCTCGAGGAAGCACCTCGAGAGATTCTAGACATGGGAATTCTTTGACACTCTCGAGACTGCACATAGAATAAATATTGTTATAAGTTTTTTTCCTCAATCAACTAATAAACATGCAAAATTATACTTTTTAATTTAATCTAAGACAACTCACTTCATATGCTACTATCATTCGTGAGGGTGTTACCCTCCTCCGTGACCCCAGTCTCTCTACGATGCCACCCTGCATTAGTTACAAGGACCAAGTCAAGAAAGTTAAACAAATATGTGTAAAATCAATTCATGAAACATAACAATTATCATCAATGCATTATCTCACCGTGAATATCTCAACCCTCGATGGAGATTCACTAGAATATGGAGCACTAGGTTGTACAACCTTCTTCGAGAAAACATCTATTGTCGAAGGCTCGGTCGATGGGGCCGATGGAAATGCTGGAGGTGGGCAATGATGCTAAAACACAAGTTGTGCCAGTGATTGCAACTCCCTAGACCTAGAAAAAGGTAACCAAGAAGCAATGCCCAGGTGCCCAGGGAGTGAAAAAGTACTATAGCTAGAAAATTTATCTGTAGCCTTCACACATATTAATAAAATTGAATTATTAGTACAAGATAGTAAAATTAAAAAACATAAACACAAACAATTTCAGAATTATACGATATTTAACTCTACACCTAATACTTATGATGCAGGTGACTTGTCCATCCTAGATGGACATTCCTTGACATTGCCTACTCCCAAATCCCGTAGAAACACAAGAACATTAAAAACTTGAGTATGCCATAAAATAAAGAAATGACTAAGGTGAATTTATCATATCTGACACACACCTAAGTGTGAGGTGCACCTAATGAACATGCAACCTCTACTGTTGCATCAATGTTGGGGCTAGGCACTGATGCATCCATCGACGTAGAGGGTCTACTACTAGGACGTAACAAATGCAAAAAAACATACAACGAAATATCGATATAAATACAAATACTACAAAATAAATATACGACGTTGAAGAACATAAAGAGGGTTACGATACTAACCTCCTCCATGAAGCTATGTTGTCCATTGGGCTCTATAAGCCCATAACATGTCTTCTCGCAGCTCGAGCATCTGTGAGGTTCGCATGGATGGTTTTTATGTCCATGTTCCCTCTCCTCACTGTCATATTTTGTGCATGTTGAACCTCCAACTCCTCTATCAATGTCATTTACAGACACCTCCTACCCAGATAGTGCAACAAAGCTACTGTGTTGCACTAGGCTATCAGTCAATGGTGAAATGGTTAGATTTACTTGTTGTAAGCTCTTTGCAACATGAATATGTTGCGTAGGAGGGTCAGACCTTCTCCTAGGGAGACGAGGACCTAACACGGGGTCACGCCTCACATGCTCTTGGTCCTGTGCGGTCCTTAGACCCACTCGCTCGAATTATCCAATGTCAAAGTAGTTGAAATTCTTACCCATAATAAACTCAGCCCATAATTTTCTCATAAAATATAAGGGAACCTCCATGTTATTGCAGGAAGGTTTATCAAAAACAATATACCACCTATCCATCCAATTTTGACTAATATGGGGATGGATGCACCATTCAATGGAGATGTGTTTATTGTTTAATGGTAGTTCTTGTCTAGTTCTAGGATCCCTAAAAATAAACAATATTTGTGGTTTTGAAATACTCAGCTCTTTCACTTGGTTTCTGTCCAAACCGATGTTGTAGTACTCATACATTCTTTCCCTATAATCAGAAATAGAGGTCAAATTCCCTTAGGCACTTGTAATGGAGTTCACAATGATGTCCAAAGAAGTGTTCATGGAGACTCTGCTAGGCTCTCTAGCATCCCTTAATTGTTCCTCAAGGGTTCTTAATATAGCCAACCCCTCATCAATTTGAGTGTTTACATTAGGTAATTGTGGCGGGTTCGGGTTTTGATCTTCTTTGTTTTATTCTGAGTGGTTTATACTGTCTCATGGTCCATTATATTATAAATGCTACGATTTAAAATCCATGGCATCTAAATTAGGTTCTTTTTTTTTTAATTAAAATACAAAATTACAATTTTTTTAATTTTGATTCTTGGAAGCAAAAAACTAAATTGGAAATGACTAAACTGAGTTAAAATGTGATAAATTAAACATACAAGGACAAGATCCTCCCTCTCTAACTCCTCAATTCACTCAATAAGAGTAGAAATGCGAGTGTGGTTTGTGCACAATGAAGACAAATCACACTCATGACCACTAAAACTATGCGGCATGCCTCGTGGAGGTTTGACTGGCTCCAAAACTAAGGCTTTAGGAATGCTTGCACATTCCTAAGAATGTGCATGCATTCTTTCGAGTGTGTGTTCCTACTGCATGGCTTGCCACTTTTTCGACCATGAACTTCTTGCACTTTCCCTTATCTTAACACAACAAAGGTTGTGTCACTTGAACTTGTTGATGGTTATTGTTAAAGTATTAGCCAAGCCTAAGAAGATCCTTCATGCCATATAAGGATCAACAAAGCATAGTCTCATCCTTGAGGAACTTGATAGATTCATAATCATTGGATATTAATGTGCAAAGGAGTTGCATCGAAGATATAGTTCTCATTGACATAGTAATTCTAAAAGATTGGATTTTAATGGCTTGATTACTATTTTGTTGTTATTTGGTTGATGTGTGCAGGTTTCACTAGAGAACAAACCATACCACTAACCCTAAAGAGCTTTTTCTCTCAAAATTGAACCAAGAGTAGAGGCCTTGTAACCATTCAAAATAGATATCTCTACATAAATTAGAGAATTAGAAATAAAAAAGTTTATTCTACAAACTATCTATGTTAGTGAGTATTATATGTCTCTTGTTTACAAATTATAATGGATCGGATTGGTTGAATCCTTCAATGTGATACACATTGTCTTCATTTGTTCTATGTGGAAGGATTAACATCCTTCCACGTAGAACAAATGGAAGACTATATCTATCTATCTATCTATCTATCTATCTATCTAGTCTTGGTTTTGTTCTATGTGACATGACAATTTTTTCTAACAACTTGTGGCCAAAGAAGCTCTATAGTTAAAAGATGCTTACTCCTCTTTGGAGTTAGCTCATTTTTTTACTTTATTTAAGTGTTTTTTATTTAAATAGGAAAATATGATCTCATCTTTATATATATTATTTTATCTTTTTTTTTAATATTTATATAAAAATTTTAAATATAAAACATATTTGGGAAAGAAAACAAACAATATCTATTTCAATATTTATGATTATCACATAGTTTTTTTTAACTATATATTCTTTTATCTATTTCAATATTTATGATTATCACATAATTTTTTTTTAACTATATATTTTCTTTTATTTTTTTCAAAAGTATTTATATATATATATTTAAATATAAAACACATTTGAGAAAAAAAAAAACGAACAATGTATGTTTCAATATTTATGATTATCACATAGTTTTTTTTTAACTTGTGTTCATATAATGTTTAGTTTGTGAAAAATATAAAATACCTTCAAAATTTAAATTTAATTTCAACAATGTTCGTTTCCTTAATAACTGCATTCTTTTTTGGAGTCTGTATTATTGTAGCCTTTATGGGGTAGCATGAGATTTCCTTTTAGTTAATTTTGTAACTGAAGATCCCAAAATCATCATTGCTAAAAAGTTTCTAATAAACATGGGCATTGAATTAGGGAAGATGTGTTAACTTATTCATCATTAGAAAAATAGTGCTAGTGTTATTGTGTTTTTACTTATAAAGTCTCCATGCCCGAGTTAAGATGGTTCTTAAGATATGTGTGAGAGTGTGAACGAGACTCATCAACTCCATCTTAACTACTTTTTGATTTTATATTATATAATTATAATAATAAAAACATTTATTTTTAATATTTTTTATATAATTATAGTGACAATGATATTAACGATAATAATGATTTTATTATTATTATTAATTTAATTTTATTAATATTTTTAAATATCATTATATTATTATTTTGAGTTCATGTATAGTATATTGAAGTTATGTAAGTATTTATTATGTGGAGAGGCATACATTTATTGGAAATGGGTACAATTAATGATATTTTAATCTAAAATGTTAACTGATATATTTTTAGTTGTACTCCTAAATCAATGAATTAGATTTAATGCTCATAACTTCTTATCATTTTTAAAAGCATGCCTTAACCTGTTTATTTTTTCACATTTATTTAATCATGTTAAAAAATTACTCTCTCGTGATCAACAAACTTAGTTTACATTAAATATTTACTTCACCATTAACTTTTTATCTTGTGTGAGATTTACATTTGGACCACGTTTGACCATATCTCCAATAAAGCTATGATTGCCCTAGTTATCATATTTGTCATATGCCTCTACCCATTAGCTAGAGGAATGGACAAAAATCAATTGACCAACTTCAATAGGAGGAGCAAAACCTGCTCACAAATAGTTTAGGCAACCCCTTCCTTTGCAGGAAATTTTAATCTATACAAAAGCCTATCTTTGGAATCCTCTACTCCCCATGTGCCTCTATCTTTGGAATCCTATACGCCGCATGTCCCTCTTGCTTAACCATCAAAGGAGCTACATCCACAAGATTAGCTATATGCTCTTGTTTTTGTATTTGCTTTGGGATATATTTTGTTAGTTGTTTTTTTTTCAGTGTTATTAATGTAGAACTATTTTAATTTAGATCTATCATATATCTATCATGTGTGGAGAGGCATCAAATTTTTGAGGTGTAAACTTCTTTTAGAGCACCTAACTTGAGAAAAGGTTTGCATCTCAAGGGATGTCCATGATAAATGGAGAGTCTTCACGTTGAGAATCATTTTAACCATAAGAAAATTTTACCTCTGACTTCAGAAGAGAGTACCAAATCTGACATCATCAAGACCAATTGAGCTAACCCTCTAGACTTTTAATAATGAATTTATTTTCCATGTAACTTCAAGGGAAAGTACAAGGTTTGACATTATCAAAACCAATTGAGCTAACCCTTAGACTTTTAATAATATAAAATTTAAGGTTATAGATTTAAATCTCATACTCCTGAAAGCTACAGTTTACCCAAATTACCATCCACTTGTAAACTCAATAAGAAATCAAATGGCAATCACTCCCTTGAGTTGGGTGGCGTAATATCTCTCTCACGTCGTCTAATTGAATATTAGCTCGGTCTCTCTGTGTCTAAAATTTAATGGAAATACGTGGTCTTTCCTATTACTTAAAAGTTATGATTACATGCTTCTCCCAAGCATGGCATTCCACTATTTGTTTAACAATTCCCAAATTTATCGTTCAGTGCTTCTTCACCCCCATTAGAGAATGTGGCAGGTGGTGAAGGTAGGATCGATGGAACTTGGACTTGAATGAATTGACTCTTAACTTTATGTCCAATCAAATGAAGGACTTCCAGCGTTCAAGGACTTCAGCGTTACCCGAGGGGCCCGGGCGTAGGGCAATAAGTAATAAAATGTTCACTTGAAGGAGACCACACAGTTCGTTGCTTCGTACTAAAGGGATTAAGGAAAGGAAAGTAGAAGGTGGGAAGCTGGAGCAGGTAGACCGACACAGGCTACTGAGTACAAGGTTAGGTGGTGTCTTTGTCTTCGTATGATTGCTGAGATCGTGGACTTAATAATGTGGTTTCACCAAACCCAACTGCCTAACCAGCCATCAATAATGTTATCATAAAGCAGAAAATAAATCAACTCACTGACCTTTTGGACAGTCATGCAGATAAGCATTTCTTACCAAAAAGTTGACACCCAATCAAAATTAGACGTCACAACCGATTTATTTTGTCTCTATATGTACACTGAATAGCGCAAGAAAGTTCAGATCCACAGCTTCAGTAAAATCTCTCCGCTTCGAGCTGATGAGACTGTATCATCAATAGTACAGACTCTGAACTGTCTTTTTCTACAGAATACATATTATTATCTTGTGTTAAGATGCGAGGACAAAGGTCAACAATTCCCACTTTAAAGATTTGGAAAGGCTTGTTCTGCCCTGCCGTTATCTTGATTGCAAATTGAGAGCATCTAACCGGCATGGCAATTCTTATGTAGTCAACCATTAACTTTGCTCCATAACTGTTATTTATATGGAGCAAAGTCAATTATAGTCAACCATTAACTTTGCTTCATAACTGTTATCTGATATGGAGCAAAGTCAACAGTAGGCAGTAGGCATGACAATTCTTATCTCAATTGCATATTTTGTCTATTTGATTTGAAGCAAAGTCAACTATAGTCAACTATTAACTTTGCTTCATAACTATTATCGGATATGGAGCAAAGTCAATAATAATAGTCAACCATTAACTTTGCTTCATAACTGTTTATAACTTTGTTCAAACAATAATCAATCATAATCATTTTTCTACAAAATACATATTATTATCTTTTGTGTTAAGATTTGGAAAGGCTTGTTCTGCTTTACGGTCCATCTGATTTGAAGCAAAATCAATCATAGTCAATTATTAAATTTGCTATATAAGTATTATCCGATATAAGTAAAATCAACCATAGTCAACCATTAACTTTGCTCCATAACTGTTTATAACTTTGCTCAACAATAATCAATCATAGAGTCAAACATAATCAACAAACATAGTCAACAGTTCACTTTGATTCATACCCATTGGTGGATGGACAGAATGTGTAATCCATTTAAGTTCAGATGGCATGGTATGGAACAAAGTCAACTGTTTAATTGTTGACTTTGCTATGTGCAATTGAGATAAGCTCAGGCCTTTTGCATTCGTCCTTCTAACTCATTATGGTTCACCTCCACTTCCATGTGGGTCATATATATTTTATATGTATACTTGTTATCTTTGCTTGCCTTATAGGTATTTGTTTCATCCAGTCCTTAGACAGGATAGTCGATGGCAAATATTAATTTAGAACAGCTACGATGCAATATACAGAGACACTTCATTGGCAGCTGATGACTAATCAGTTGAATTTGCTATATAGTCTGCAGAGCCGACTGAAGAATATAACTCGTCTCTGTTAACTGTCAACGGCCCGTATCCAGGCCCTGCCATCGTTGCTCACGAAGGAGATAGAGTGGTAGTTAAAATCACAAATTATGTGAAAGACAACGTTATAATTCATCGGTATTTTCAATTATTTAAGGTTGAACAATTTTTGGAGTTCTTCTCTTCTGACTGACATATACAGCTTGAGTGGGCCTAATGGTTAAGAACATGTGTTTAAGAACATGTGTTTCCTCTTAAGAGGTCACATGTTCAAATCCAGAGGGGTAGGGTATGTATACCTTCGTAGACTTTACCAATCAAATCTCTGGGGGAGGAGGGTCCCTTATCCCACAAACAAGGGGTCTCATACACTAATAGATTATTATTATTATTATAATGGCACCATATTTTGTGGTCGATTTGTTTTATACGTGTTAATTATCTGCTATTTATGGTATGATATACAATGGTATGGGCGCGTTTTATACGTGTTAATTATCTGCTATTTATGGTATGATATACAATGGTATGGGCGCATTCGACAGGCACAGGATTCGTCAGATGAGATCTGCATGGATGGATGGTCCTGCGTACGTGACCCAGTGACCCATTCAAACTGGACAGACTTACATTTACAATTTCACCATCACAGAGCAGAGAGAAACTCTGCGGTCGCATGCACAAATTTCCTGGTTGCATGCCAGCTTGTATGACTTGGTATGAACCTATTATCATCCACCCCAAGAAGCATGTTGCTTATCCATTCCCTAAGCCACACAAAGAATTACCTAATCTCTTTGGTACTGATAATCACCATTTTTGCATCAAACCTATGTTGTAGTTTGAAGTATGCTCTGCTCAGAATATACAGTCTAATTACGTATAAATTACCTCTCGAATTGATTCGGATTTGCAGGAGAATGGTGGAATGTAAACACGGGCAATGTTATCAATCAAGCATTGCAAAACGGTGGCAGGTTGAACGTGTCCTATGCATATATCATAAATGGTTTTAACTGCTTACTCTTTACTCTATACTATGTTGTAAATTAATGATTCATTTACTGTTTTCTATCCTGTTAGTAGTTTGTCACACTATCACTATTACTATCAAACTGATAGGATAATAACAAGTAAATGACTAGCTTGTTGTATGGTAGATAATTTTCTTTTCTTGATATCAATGCATGACATAAATACGTTCAAGCTCAGAATGATAACTATGAAAAAATAAATCTTCTCAATATAATCAATGCTGCTCTCAATGATAAACTCTTCTTTGCATTTCCGAAGCACACGGTGACTGTGGTGGAAGCAGACGCTCCATATGGGAAGCCTTTTCAAACGAAAGCGATACTCATCTTTCCTGGAGAAACTACCAATGTACTCTTAAAGGCTATATTGAATCAGCCTGCATCATTAATAAACACCACATTTCTAATGGCTGCACGGCCTTATGTTACTGGCAGTGGAACTTTGATAACTTAACCACAGCTGGAATTTTAGACTACGTGCAGCTTTCAATTTCATCCTTTCAGCTTGGCCACACCATAGTTCAGGGCGCCTGAGCTTATCTGGATTGCGGATTAGGGTATCCAAAGGACATGGAGAAAAGTCAATCAATCAAATTTTGCTCCATAACATATACTTGCTTCTCATCTTAGGTTGTTAAATTCAATTCAAGGTTTCACATTATCTTCACCATAATGAGACCTCCTTGGACAAATCATGACTAGTGAGGATACCCTCCATTAAGTGAAGCATGTTTGTGGACTTGTAGCCACATTTCATTCCCTATGAGAGTGGATAGTGGACAAAACTCAAAGTTAGACTACAATCCACTATCCAACTCTCTAAGAGTTGCATGTTAAATCTCAATAAATCAGTTTTAGCACATGTTACTTATCTAAATTTTTAGATGTTTTTAAATTTGTTTTTTTAGAAATTCTTGATAATGAGGGACTTTTTCATAAGTACAAATTGTCATTTGTAGAAATTACACACACATATGGTGATTCTGCAAAAGCAATCATGGAAACCTTGCATTTATTGTTCATTAGAGAGTTGCAAACAATGAAAAGATTTTTTAATGCTTTCAGTGAGATGACAACGAAATTTGATTTTGAAGCTTGTGTGAAAGAGTTGCATGCATTTGTTGATACATTAGTTTGATTTTGAAGCTTGTGTGAAAGAGTTGCATGCATTTGTTGATACATTAGTTGTGGATGGTGAACGGGATCATCATTCCTTAACTATCTCCAAGTTCATGTATTCAGCTAATTCATGTATTCAACTATGATTAGTGTTCTTCATCTCCATACCAATTGTTAATATAATTGGTTTTCGGATTAATGGAGTGCATGTTCAATGGCTCAATGAAAAGTAATGATCGAACTATAGGAATCCATTTGAAAAAATAAATGTTATAGAGAATTATCATTCTCATATCTCTTACAATGGATGGAGGCTTCCTTGATCTCATCGAAGTCCTCCATGAAACACTTGGACAACATATTTGCATCAATATAAGATTTTGGACCCATCACTTTGATTTTGATAGTGCCCATATAACTCAAATTGACACATAGAGAGTCTACATATAGAGAAAAATATCATATTGTAAATCTATTTCTTTGATTTCATTCAAATAAGTAAAAATGGTGAAAGGAAGGTTGTTTAGTCACGAGAAATGCACTGCAAACAAAAAAGGAAAAACCTTATATTGCATTCCCCTCGATTGTTATCTTTTCCTTTGGGTTAATCATATTTGATATCATCATCGTTGTATTGGCACAATATTATATAAAGATATAGAAGTCGCCTAGGTTGGATCATGAATGTGAATGAGAATCAGTGAGACTATTTAATCCATTTAGGAATGGGTGTTTGGTTTTGGAAGTTTAAACATACTTGCAGTCCTTTTAACTTATTTAAACATCTCATAATTTTGGCATTGATTAAGACTCCTAAAGACATGGTATGTCTATCCATGATAAGCTTTTTTGTTCTCACAAATTCCATTAGTTTATTCTTAGTGTGCAGTGTGATTTCCTTTATCTTTTAACATGTTCAACATAAACTTACTAAAGTAAATAAAATTAGAAACATTGCATACATTCACACAAAAAGCTAATATATCGTGGTTCACCACCACCCCGGGGGGGCTACGTCCACAAAGATTTGTCGCTTGGGATTTTTATTCATATTCTTGCAAAACCTAGTGTTGTGCACTCTACATTCCTTCCACCATTACATTCGATCTCCACATATTGCAAATGTATCTCAACCAGACCCCTCAATCAACTCAAGTATCTACTATAACCTCAATAATACACACACAAGCAAAGGACAACACCCCCCTGCTCGCCCTCGTCGTCTTAATGCATTATACTTATACAAAACTCAGACAAAGCCCTTACAAAAACCCTAACCCTAAGCGGATTCGGTCTGTCTACTTTCTTATTGACTTAATATTGACTCGTCCTCGATCCAACTGTTGCTCCAAGTCAGTGCTTGTCCACTTTCCAACTGCTCTGCAACATCTTGTCCACTTTGTAATTGCTTTTCTCGCCACGGGTTTTCCTTTGTTTTCGACTCTGCTTTTCCTCTATTTCTGACGCACTCCCCTATTTTTTGGCACTTCTTCGATTCATTCAAAACTTCCTTGATTCTCCCCAAAATTGGCCTGCACCAACATGCCCCCAAAATAGACATCGTGACTTGTCGCAAGTCACTTACAGACTCCTGCATATTTTATTGCCTGTACCAATGCTTCATACATCTCTGCTATATGCTGACATTGCTCCTTATCCTGGTTTCTCTTCTCCGTCATGGCTTCCACCATCTGCGCGGTGACTAGAGGTCTCAATATTTCTCCCCCCTCCAAGCCTATCTGTTCTATGTGCAGTTTCCCTGTGCCAATCTCCACGACCAATTGCTCCACCTTTTCCTGCAGGGGCTCCAACTGAGCCTATCTTGCGATTTTCTGCATCTGCACTGCTTTCTCCTCTGCTTGTAGCCTCTTCATTTCTTTCATAGTCTTGATTTTCTTGAGTAGTGACATTGTCTTATGTCATTGTTTCAGATCTTCCATTACTGCATGCAGTTTATCTTCCTTTCCTTGCAGGTCTTGCAATCTCCCATCTTCTAAGAGTTGTGCCCATAGTTGGGCGCTCTTCTCCAACAACTCTGTTATTCTTTGTATTGTCCGCGCTATGATTTTTGCAGATGTTTTTTCATCTTGCTCTCATTGTACTCTAACTTATGTAGGAGTAGTGGGTACTAGGCGCTCCTCCGACTCCTTTATCCAGTCCGTGTACTACTCCAAGACCTGTGTTATTTTACTCATATTTTCTTTAGTAGGTACTCCCTCTAATTCTATGCTATCTAGAATGGTTTGAAATACTACGCCAATGTACTTCTCCATCTCCTGTACTTTTTGTTGCGCTATCTTCTTTTCCTTCCCTTCTTGGTTGATTACTTCCTTCAATGTGGTCTTTTCCTCCCGTGCTATCTATAAGTTCGTCACATCATACCTTGCCCTGGACTGAATTTCCTGTGCAACACTTATTTGCAATTTTTAGAGCGCCTTTGTCGGGATCTTGGGAAAAACCAAGTCCAATGTCTCAATTTCCTTCAGGGGCCTCTGTGTTGCCTCCTCGTCGATGAAAAACATCTCAGAGGTTATGATAAAGTTGGTTCTCCCCATCATTATAATTTGCATTGTTTCTCCAACATGAACTCCTTCCTTAGTTTGTGTTGGTTTGTCTTTTTATGACTTCTCTTCCCTAATCCTCAACTGCTCTAGTGTAGTCTTCACTTCCTGTATTTTCTCCAGAATTGAAGCCATGTGATTCTCGACATTCTCCCACACCTTAGATAGTGAGTCTTCAATTGTTGTGGATATTAGTTCCTCATCATCTGCTTTCAGTGATGTGTGCATTGGTGTTTTTTGAGCCTTTGCCTTCTTTCTAGAGCCACTTGCTTGCTCCCTTGTTCTCTTCCATTGGGCTTCCGATGGCTCAGATGCCTCTAGCATAAGTGTATCCATGCATGTATCCTGCCCAAATTCGCCCTCCATAGTATATCCTGTGTCTTTGTTTGTACCTCTTCTATGCACACTTGTTCTGTTGTTCCTCTTGGTGCTTGTTCTGTGCATGGTGGATCCCGTGTAGAACCACGTTGTGATTTCTTTTGTGTCATTAGTTTCTTTTGTATGGGTCTGCTTGCCCCCACTTAGACGTGTGCAACATTCTTCTTTTTTCTTGCACCATTTTTTCCTGTCTATTGCGTAGGGATTGTTCTGTCCTCCTAGCATCGTCCTTGGGATTACAGGCACTTTCCATTCCTCGGGCCACTCCTGGACCTCCATCTGTATATCCTGCATCTTCACACAATAGCTCAGTTGTAGACACTCCTTGGCTGTGTCCCTCTTCACCTGCACCCACATGCTATGGCGCAATGCTTGAAAATTTGCTATCTATCCAAACTCATTGAGTGTCTCTGGGGAAATCCTCCATGTTTCATCTAAGAGATTATGGATCTACGAAAATTATAGAGAGAATACATCGTTGTTTATTTTCTTTTCCTTTGGTTCTGTTGTGCTTCTAAGAGACATGTAGCGGGTTGCACCACACTTTCCTATTCTCTGTAGGAACATACTGTATGTCGGTTCTTTCCATCCTACAAGTGTAATGAGGACGAGTAACCACGAGTAGTGGAAATTAGAGCCCTAATCATATGTGTCCTTGCAATCCTCCAAGAAAGAACTAAGCAGATAAGGGGCCCAACTCATCAAGATCCACTTCACGCAGTGCGTTGCAGTTGTTACCACTCTTGCTGGTACTTCCTCCTTTCTGCACTTGCACATTAACTTGCACCCTAGAAACCTTGTATCAAATATTGTCACATGATCATTTATGTCACTGATCTTGATTCCCCTTTTTCCTCTCTCTGTGCCATACTTTTCCTTGATTTCATCGGAGATGGATTTTGATTTAGTTTTATCCTCTAAGTATTGCTCTAGCTTCTCCCCATCCATGGGTAGCCTAGTAATGGATGCGATCAAGTCAACATTGATAGGCATTGGCCTATCCATCCACAAAATTCCTCCATGCACCCTTTCTAGGAGTTTCTTCACACATCCATTGATGTGTTTACGACACCCAAAGCACAGTATAGCCAACAAATTCATGATCCCTGTATTGTAGAGCCCCAGGTGTTGGGTATGCGTTATATTCTTTGCACGAGCAATAGTGTCTATGTTGCATTAGGTGCACAAGGGGGTGAAAGACCCCATGCAGGGGTTCGGGGGAAACACCCCCGAGAAAATATTTTCTGCCTCGGGAAACATGTCACCTATTTAGGTGGTTTTTAGGCACATGGTTTTTTACTGATGGTTTTTCTATTTCTGGTTAGCGAATTAGGGTTGTTGACTAATCCAGGTCATTGGGTTAGGGTTTTGGATGTCGCTGGCTCCTATATGTATATTTTATTGTAAACAATGTATCATGATGAATGAATATAGAATATGTTGGTTTTCTCGATTTGGGTTTCCGGGGAAAAGTCTCTGTGTAATGTTTGTATTTTCCATTGTATCTTTTTTGTTCTTTTACTGAAACTCTATTTGTAGTAAATATTTTACAAGGTTAAAATCTACATTTGGTATCAGAGATTTGTTGGCTTCAGGGGGACGCCTTTGTGGTCAAGGGTTTGGCTCGGGACTGTGATAAACCTTGTTACAGTGGGAGATCTGTGGTATTAGTTTTTTAGGTGAAAAGAAATGGAAATCAATTCGAAGACGAAGATCGACAAGTTTAATGGGAAAAGTTTTGAGTTGTGGAAGCTCAAGATGGAATATTTTTTGGTGGACAAAGATCAATGGATCGCGGTAGATCCAGGTAATGCACCTACAAGAAATTCAACAGATGACTGGAAAAAGTTGGATCGGAAGGCAAAGAGCACAATCCGACTATGTCTCTCAGATTCAGTATTACTGAATGTGTCAGAGGAAGATACAACGAAGGATTTATGGGATAAGTTGGGGAAGTTGTATCAGTCTAAGTCCCTAGTAAACAAACTATTCCTGAGAAAGAACCTGTATAACCTGAGGATGAGAGATGGAAACTTGGTGGCAGGGCATTTGAATGCCTTCAATACTATGGTAAGTCAGTTAGTATCTGTTGAGATTAAAATTTCAGATGAAGATAAATGTATCAGTTTATTGTTTTCTTTACTAGACTCGTGGGATAGTCTAGTTGTGGCCATAAGTAGTAATACAACTTCCTTGAAGTTTGATGAAGTGGTTTCATCCTTTTTGTTGGAGGAGATGAGACAGAAGAATATGGAAGGACATAGTACAAATGCATTATTTGCAATAGGACACTCCAAGGAAAGAAATATATCTAAGTTCTCAAGTGGGAGATCTAAGTCTAAGGGTAGATATAAATCTCCCAAAATTTTTGTAAAGGTATGTTGGCAATGTGGAAAAGAAGGGCACTACAAGAAGCAGTGTAGATCCAAAGTTAAGAAAAAGAAGGGATCTGAAGAATCTCCTTCTACGGAAGAAAAGACCTCTAAGGAAGAAGGAGGGGATGTGCACTTGGCATCTTCAAGAACACATGTATATCATGAGGCATGGTTGGTTGACTCAGGTGCATCCTTTCATATGACTCCCCATAGGCAGTGGTTCTGTAAATATGAAAGGTATGATGGAGGAAATGTTTTCTTAGGTGATGATTCGACAACCAAAATCATAGGATGAGGAAAATTCAAGTTGAGGCTCATATATGGAAGGATCAAAACATTTCTTGGTGTTCTGCACATCCCAGGTTTGGCCATAATTTTGATTTATGTAAGCAAAATGGACGATGCAGGTGTAAAAACAATATTTGAAAAGGAAACCTCCAGCATGGTTCGAGGAACAATGGTGTTGTTGAAGGGAGTTCGGTTTGGAACTCTATATAAGATTCAAGGAAGTACTATTAGTGATGGGTGTAATAGTTCCATTGTTCCTAATATTGGATTTGAAGAAGAAAGAACTCCTACAGTCTCTGGAGAAAAGGTTATGATGTGGCATCAAAGACTGGGGCATATCAGAGAGAAGGGTATTCGACTACTACACGGTAAATGTATGGTTGAAGGTATGCCTAACTTCTCTATGGATTTTTATTTCTGTGAACATTGTCTATATGGGAAGTAGAATCGGGTAAGATTCCCCTCTGGTGCAATGAGGGAAGAAATAATTTTACAACTAGTTCACAATGATGTTTTTGGACCTATGTCGGTCCCATCATTGGGAAAATCTATGTACTATGTCTCGTTTATAGATGACTTCTTGAGGAATACTTGGATATATTTCCTCAAGAATAAACATGAAGTCTTTGACACGTTTAAAGAGTTTAAGGCTCTTGTTCAGAATCAAACGGAGAAAAGAATTAAGGTGTTGAGGACAGATAATGGCAGAGAGTTCTGCAGGAATGAATTTGAAGAATTTTTTAAGAAGTGTGGTATAGAAAAGTAGAAGACTACTCCATATACACCTCAGTAGAATGGAGTTACAGAAAGGATGAACAAGACATTGATGGAAAAATCAAGGTGCATTCTCAGTGGTGCTGGGTTAGGGAAATAATTCTGGGCAGAGGCAGTGAGTACTGCATGTTACCTAGTCAACAGATCACCCTCATCAACGTTGGATGACAAGACTCCACAAGAGGTATGGACTGGTAAAGAACCTTCTCTCACACATCTCAATGTATTTGGCTATGATGCATATTTTCATGTTCCAAAGGAAAACATGAGTAAGCTAGATAAGAAGGCTAAAAAGTGTATCTTTATTGGACATAAAGATGGTCTCAAAGGTTGTAATATTTGGAACCCAGAAACTAAGAAGGTAGTGTATAGACGATATGTGGTATTTAGAGAAATGAAGGATGTTGTTAACTAGGAAGTCCTACCAAGTAAGGAAGAACCAAAGAAAATAGAGTTTGATTTAAAGGTTGATGAATCAGAGTCTACAGATGAACATGAATCAGAAGAAGAAGATCCTCATACTCCAGTATTGAGGAGATCGCTTCGAGAAAGAAGGCTACCGGAAATGTATACTCCATATGATTTCCGTTAAAAATTTTCTTTGTCTTTCATTGATGATGATCCTAGAACTATCAGGGAGGCAGTGGATTCAGAGGATGGAAATCTCTGGAAAAGGGCCATGGATGAAGAAATGGAATCTTTGGATAAGAATGAGGCTTGGGATCTAGTGGAGTTTCCGACTGGAAGAAATCCCATTGGCAACAAATGGGTATTTAAAAACAAGTTGAATGCAGAAGGAAAAGTGGAGAAATACAAAGCTCGGTTAGTAGCAAATGGTTATTCCCAGGTTGAGGGAATTGATTTTGGTGATATTTTTTCTCCTGTTTCCAAGTTAACCTCTATAAGATTTATGTTATCTGTTGCTGCTGCATTTGATTTTGAAGTAGAATAGATGGATGTGAAGACAACATTCCTACATGGGGATTTGGAAGAATAAATCTATATGAAGCAACCAAAAGGTTATGTTGTGAAGGGAAAGAAGGAGCTGGTTTGCAAGATGAAAAGGTCCCCGTATGGTTTAAAACAAGTGAAGGGAAAGAAGGAGCTAGTTTACAAGATGAAAAATTCCCCATATGGTTTAAAACAATCACCAAGGATGTGGTATAAAAAATGTGATACTTATATGATGGGACTTGGCTTCATAAGAAGCAAAGAGGATCATTGTGTGTATTTTAAATTAATTGGTGATCATTTGATTTATTTGGTATTGTATGTGGATGACATGTTGCTGATAGGAAGCAACAAGGAGATTATCGAGGATGTGAAAACTCAGTTGTCCTCTAAATTTGACATGAAGGATATCGGTTCTTCAAATTTCATTTTGGGCATGGAAATTAAAAGAGATCGAAAAAAGAGGAAACTATGGTTAAATCGGAGAAAATATGTCCAGACAATATTGCAGAGGTTTAATATGAAGGAATGTAAATCGGTCAAGGTTCCTATTCTTGTTAGGGTAAAGTTATCTGCGGATCAGTGTCCCAAGACACAGGAAGAGGAGGACGACATGTCTTGTGTTCCTTATGCGAGTTCAGTTAGCAGTTTGATGTATAAAATGGTCTGTACTAGACCAGACATTGAACATGCAGTGGGATTTTTGAGCAGGTATATGTCAAAACTAGGGAAGGAGCATTGGACAACAGTAAAAAGGGTTTTCAGGTATTTACGTGGCACTACTAGCTATGGATTGTGCTACGAAGGAAGATAGGGATTGGACAGAGTGGTGGGTATACATGGATTTTTGGATGATGTTTGGGCTAGAGATCTAGATCGTAGGAGATCTACAAGTGGGTATGTGTTTAACCTGTTTGGAAGAGAAATAAGTTGGATGAGCAAAACACAGGTTGTAGTGGCACTTTCAATTATAGAAGCTGAATACATGGCAGCCACTCATGCAAGTAAGGAATAAATATGGTTACAAAGATTGTGTTCAGGTATTGGGTTGGTACAAAAAGATGTAAGGATAGATTATGACAGTTAGAGTGCAATTTTTCTGGCAAAGAACCTGACTTATCATTCAAAGACAAAGAATATTGATATTCAATATCACTTTGTGAGAGACATGATTTAAGAAAAGAAACTATTTCTGATGAAGGTGGACACTTTGAAGAATGTTGCAGATTCATTAACAAAATCTGTGAGCACTGAGAAGTTCTCTAGGTGTATAGGATCCATGGGCATTGATTCCTTGGATTGTTGACTATGTAACCCTGTAACCCCATGTATGCAAAGAAAACAACAAGTGGGAGAATGTTGGGTATGTGTTATATTTTGTGCATGAGTAGTAGTGTTTGCATGGTGCTAGGCACGTAGGGGGGTTTGAGGGAAACACCCCCGAGAAAAAAAATTATTCCTCGAGAAACGTGTCACATATTTAGGTGGTTTTTCGGCACATGGTTTTTTACCGATGGTTTTCTATTTCCGGTTAAGCAATTAGGGTTGTTGACTGATCCAGGTCATTGGGTTAGGGTTTTGGATGCCACTGGATCCTATATGTATATTTTATTGTAAACAATGTATCATGATGAATGCATATAGAATATGTTGGTTTCCCAGTTTGGGTTTCCAGAGAAAAATCTCTATGTAATGTTTGTATTTGCCATTGTATCTTTTCTGTTCTTTTACTGAAAATTTGTTTGTAGTAAATATTGTACAAGGTTAAAATCTACACCAGGATCCACTGTGTAGGCTTCGACATTGGCGCTCATGATGGGCCCTCTCCTCTCCTCTCCATATAGTTATGCTGTGCCAAATATGGGAATTTGAATTTGTCAGCCACATGATCATGATCAGAGTATTTCATGGTTTCTACTCCTCCCACCATCTCATCGTCCGCCTTTACTCCCTCTGGGATTTTTTGCATTACTGTTTCCAATTTCTCCTGTGTGCGCAATATATCTTACGCAATGCTCTCAGATCACACCTTCTTCTTTCCTTGTGGGGACGATACCTTGACCTTCTGGTACACCCTGGTACTTTATTTCATTCTCTTCTTCTGGCTCTAGGCCCTGTTGCACTGAATTTGTGGCTTGTTTTCCCTATTGTGGACCTTTTCCCCTAGACGCATCAGATTATGTCCTCTCTGCATCCTCCTTCGACTGCTCGATCTCCAGTGATGGGTTTTGTTCTTCCTCAACTTGCGTGGTAGTAGGTTCATAGTCTAGTGTGTTAATTTCATCGAAACCCACTATCGTAGGCATATCCTCGATCTCTATTTGCGTCACCCGAGCATTGCTTCTTATGTTTTGGCCGACCCTACTCAGCGCTCCAACTCTCGGTGGAAATATCCGGCTAAAATCTGGACTATTGATCTCTAAATATCCAATGGCTATCACAAATTCACACTTTTTCGTGCTAAGTGTTTGTTCTTCGCGCTACTCCTTAGAAAAAAAATTGACTTCCTTTCCCCGCTTTTCCAACTTTATAGCGGGATGGTGTACTGACAACTGTTTCACACTGACATATGTCACTTTTTCACTTTTTCCTACACGCTCCACTTTTTTTTGTTTTTCAACTATTTTCCAGTGTGTAGTGTCTTCACCACTGGTTTTTCTGTGGCGCACAGTTAATGCTAACAAATCTATTACATCAAAAGCCCTCTAATATTCTTCTACTCTTTTTTCTTTTTGTTATATTTCTTATTTTTAGGGATTTTTGTCTTTTTCTTCTAACATCCACTATATGCAATATGTACAATCATACCTTTTCTCTATGTTTTCACCTCAGGTTGTTAGGTCGACTGTCTTGATACAGTTTTAGTCAAATTCCATTCACCAATCCTTTGAGATTCTTCCCTGCAAGATATTTTAGTTGAACAACACCTCCATTTGTAATGACCTCTACCTGATAAGGCCCTAACCAATGCATCTTGAATTTCCCAGGGTGTTGTAAATACCCGATGTCATACAGGAGAACTAGATCTCCTTCCTTAAATATTTTCTTCTTTGTGTTCCTATCATTCCAAGCTTTGTCCTTTGCTTTCTATACTTCCTGGTGAAATCCTGCTAAAATTATGTCTTCTTCCAGGTCCATATACTAATCCAATCTTTCCTTCACAACACCTTCTGTCATGTTGGTGAGTGTTGCAATGTGCAGACTAGGTATTAAATAATCCAATGGAACCACTACTTCTTTCCCATACACCAGTATGAATGGTCTATCCTGTAATATTCTTACATGTAGTCCTGTAATCCCATAATACTATCGATACCTTCAAATCCCAATCGTCCCTATTCACATTGAAAATATTTGTTAATGCAGTCTATATAATCTTGTTAAAATCTTCTACTGTACCATTTGCCTAGGGATGGTAAGGTGTTCTCTTCTGATGATATATCTCAAATTCTTTTGTCATAGCTCTGATTGTACTGTTAATAAAATGGGTTCCCTGATCACTCAACAAAATTCTATAACATCCAAATCTAGTCACCATGTTCTCAAAGAGAAACTGCGTTGTAGTTTATGCACTGTAGTAATTCACTGGGGCTGCTTCTTCCCATCTGGTTAAGTATTTTTCGCAGTGAAAATTTATCTAGCTCCTGATCTCCTTGCTGGTGGATTGATGGGTTCAATGAAATCCACAACCCATTTATCAAATAACTGTAAATTTACTTTGGGTATAAGTGGCATTTCATCCCTTCTGGATGGTTTTCTCATCCTCTGGTAGACATCACAAGTCTGACAATATTCCTTTGCATCCCTATTTACTATAGGCCACCATAAACGTGCGTGAAACACTTTCTATTTTGTAGGATTTCCTTCATAGTTCCCTCCAGCTATGCCTTCATGTGCTTCTTCTAGCACCATGGAGCATTCATGCTCCATCACACATCTTCCTAGAATTCCATTTGCACCCAGATTGTATAAATGACCTACAATCAACTGATAGTAAATTCTTTGGGATCCATTCCTGTGCTCAAGAATCCAACAATGTCAGCAAAATAATCATCAGCAATCTGAATAGAAAATAAGTTAGCATTAGGAAATTTCTCCTCCAAGTTCTTTGGCTCCTCTCCATTAGTAATTATTGATAGATGTTCTAGTCCTGCATTCATTTTCCTTGGTTTTACTATGGTTTCAAAATCATATTCCTGAAAAAATAACAACCATCTACAGATCCTTCCCCCCAACACTGGCTTGTTAACTAGGTACTTCAATGCAGAATGATATGTAAACATCTTAAAGTGTTGACCCAATAAATAATTTCTAGACTTTTGTAAGGCATATACCATATCTAGACCTTCCTTTTCTGTAGTATTATAGTTCTTCTCAGAATCTGAAAATTTTCTACTAGCAAAAGATATTGGGTGATCGATGTCTCCTTCACCTAGTTGTGCTAAAACTACTCCAAGTATGTCCAACCTCTCTTGGAATTCATCATTCCAATGAAACTTGATATCCATCTTTAGTAACTTCTCCATAGGCACAATAATATTTTCATAGCCCTTTATGAATTTCTTGTAATATCCTGTGTGGCCCAATGTTGCTATCAATTGGCGCACTAACTTTGGTGCTAGTAAATTAACAATAAAAACAATATTT
>SNQJ01S0016473.1:159022-187253 GCA_010110895.2 Picea sitchensis
TGTATCTACCCCATATTATTCAAATATATTCCTTTTGATCCTCTATAATTCTATATCCACCCATGGATTCTCAATTTCAAATGTAAAGGTCCTAATAAAGTTTTATTTTACTGCGCTCCAACTCACAGTTTCTCTGTGCAGTTCCCACTCCTTGTACCAGTTGCTTGGTATCCCTTCTTATGTATGAATAAAGTAATGCGTCCATTTCCCTAGTGGTACCAATCTCCAGTTAATGACACAATAATTTATATGATGTCTTGGTTTCCCTTTCCTATCATACTTTTGTAAGGGTATATCCTGCTGACTCCTACCAAATATTATGCACATCAGTCGCTTACACTGATACCAGTCCTGAATTACCTCCTTATGTGCACCCCACCATCATGCAGGTGTGTCTCTCAATGCTATATCCAACACTAATAATCTCTGACTGTCCAAAACCTTTGATTCAAACTCTATCAGGAAGTTTTTTAAATTTTCCTCTTCAGTAAATATGAGAAACTGTCTTACTTATGTCCCAACCCATCTTACTGCACGTGTAACTCTAGTGCACCTCCTAGTAGAGTCTTCATGCTATATTTGCTACCATTTTTCTACTCTAGTGTCCAAATATGACATGTCAGAATTGATACTCCTCCAACTGAGTACTCCATCTACAATTGGATTCACATAGTCTTCCTCTCGCGTAGTAGGTCTATACAACTGGTTCACATCATCTTCTAGAACACTGTCAAGCACAGGTTCTACATATCTTTCACAATTCGAGGGATATAAAGGTGCTACTACCCTGACATTCCCAACTTCACATATCATATTTCTAGTCTTTAAATTAATTATGGCTTGATTATCAAAATCTCAATCAATTCCCAATAGTGCTAGAAATGGTATAGACTCATCCACCATATCCATTACTTTAAAATCTATTGTGGTGCACACACCATCTAGATCCACTGTTGTATTCTTCAATCTACTTATGTGAATCACTCTCTATTGATTTCTAGCTTTAATTGGATATTGGAATACCCTAATGTAGGTTCTCCCATTGCTTCCCAAGTCTTCTTTGGCAATATTTTGACATTTGATCCTAAGTCTAGGATAACATTTCCCATGTTAAAGTCTCTGATATTTGCATTCAATCTGAACGCTCTGCTAGTTCTTTTCTTTTTATGGACCTGATTAATCTTCTTTGGTTATGTTCCTATCTATTCTTCTATGCTATATTTCTCAAGCATGTATTTAAACAAATCCATGGTATTCTTATCATTAAGTCATTTACAAAAAGATTCCAGGAAATTATTTAAGTTACTTACTTTCTCTATTTGCTCTCCTTTGTAAGTATGATCCAAAGAATGAAGCATATCAAAAATAGGAGTATCATACCTTTGCGCAATGTTTGATGTGGAGGCTTCATTCTCCTTTAGGAATTCCTTCTTTGCTTCCTTAAAAGTTTCCTTCTCCTTCTTTGCACCGAAATGTTGTTGTGACTGAGTGTTCTTATGAATCCAACACTGAGATTATTTCTTCTGATCCTGTGCATCTAATCCTATATTAACTCCTCCTCTATTCACTCTATTGATGTTCCTCCCAGGATCCCTTATTTTTGCAGCAATCCACCAAAATTTTTGGTTATTTAGATTCCTCTTCTCCTAGATCTTCGTCATTAAMTTCGGGCACTCTTCTATCATGTGATCTGYTATGCGATAGTACATACATGTTGCTACTGGTTGAGGACAATCTCTGGCATAGTATCTTTTGTTGGTAGTACGACTGTCGKTAGACCAAAACYTGCAGGTGWTTGGTAAACTCACCACCACTAGATTTCAAGGATCCACGAGAGGTGATTAGTCCCTTTTCACGATACACCGGGGAGCGCTGACTACTTGCAATTTTGTGCAACAATATCCCCCTTAGCGTGAGCCGAGTGTGTATCGAACTCGTGACCTCTAGCTGTGATACCATTTATTGGTAGTACGACTACCGTTAGACCAAAACCCCCAAGTGATTGGTAAACTCACCACCGCTAGATTTCAAGGATCCACGAGAGGCGATTAGTCCCTTTTCATGATACACCGGGGAGCGATGACTACTTGCAATTTCGTGCAACATCTTTGTTTACTGCTAGGCTCATATACCAATCCAACACACAGTTTCTGAATGTTATTTCTAGTTGCACTACTTTTGTTTTCTCATCAGTGACTCTTTTTGCTTCCCATATTCGCTCACACATGAATAAGTGTTTCTTTGGGTCTTTTGATCCATCCCCATGAAACTATGGTAATCTTATCGTTGGATCTACGCTTGCCATTGTTGAATGTGTTGTACCTTCTCTATGCAGTACTACTATCTGTGTACTATTGTTTGAACTTGAACTCACACTCGTGTTTCAACTAGTACTTCCATTTGTACCACTACCTGTACTACTACTGGTACTTCCACTTGTACCCTCACTTCTATTCTGATATCCTAGATTCTTCTGATCATCATTCAATTTCTCTCAAACAACTCTTTCTTTGTTGATGTGTTAGTCGTACATAGGATTGTAGGTTCTACATTGATTCAGATATGGACAGGGGTATCTGCTTCCTCATGAGATATCGCTCCTTTAATATTTCTTTCGTATGTGGCGTACAATATTTCTTCAATGTTATCCACAACATGGAGATCCTCTACCTCTTCCTCATCACTCTCCAAGCCTTCCCTCTCAGCTACTGCTCTTTTCTTCCTATTGAGATTATACTGGTAAGGTCTGCCACTGTGCATCATTCCTTCCTTCTGCATAATTTTCTGGATCTTCTCTTGATCCATCATAATATGATCTTTATCTTTAATGCAATCTTCTCTATCCATTTACCCCTCCATCTCAAACCTTCCTCAGTGTTTCCCCTAACTCCCCCATGCACACAGGGTAGTTTAGTTGTCTGATTCCATGGTTAATACCCCTTTATCATGTAATAATCTCTTGATCAAAGTGTACAATGATCTGATGTACCTTACCCTTGGAACCTTAAGAAAATTATGCTCTGCTATACTGTAAGACTTCGATGTGTCTACTGCAAACTCAATGATATACCCCACTACAGTGTTGTTTAGCCAAAAATCTATTGCACGCGTGAATTTGTTATTCACCCTTTTCAACTGCGTGATACTTTCTTTTGTCCACTCCACATATCTAACTCTATTTTTCATATGGATATCTTTCAACCATGTCATCCACTCCTACAATAGCGTGGGAAACTCACTAAAGAAGATCTCATGTATTTCGTTGAATATGTTTCTTTCCAAATACTGTCTTGGTTTAAACCTAGAGCTTCTATTATCTTTATTGGAAAACTCTAGTTCCTCAGCTGTCAACCATCTTTCAATCTCCTCTTTAGTGGGGTTGCAAACTAAAAAAATCCCCTTTCTTAAGACTTTGCGCTATACTTTGTGATACATCCCTCCTGGTCTTATCTTATGAGTTACAACCAACAACATAACCATTTTTGGTTTACTTATGGGATGACCTAGGTTCTAACTACAATATTACCAACAACCCTTCGACCATCAATCCTTGTGGATACCAAAAGGAAACACAACGCAAAAAATTCACTGTGCAGTCTCATCCGAGATGGATTCTATGGGTGGCCACAAGACTCAGATGTCTACAATCATGGGATGGGATGTGTTTCTCTCTCATAGGCATTGGATCTACTCATTGTTATCCCTCAAACCCTCATTAGATATTATTCCATACCACTGTCACAACTATTCTAATAGGACTTCATTAACCATTATAGCTGCATGTGTTCAATGACAAGTATTTAGCTACTGTAACAAAAGATTCTGATCTAAAGACTAACTATAACATTCATTTATTTAGAGTTATTCTACAAATTATATTAGTTTATTCTTAGTGTGCACTGTTATTTCCTTTATATTTTAACATGTTCATCATAAAATTACTAAAGTAAATACAATCAGAAATAGTGCATACATTCACAAAAAACACTGATATAATGTGGTTCACCCCCCTGGGGCTACATCCACAAAGATTTGTCACTTGGGATCTTTATTCATATTCTTGCAAAAGCTAGTGCTACGCACTATACATTCCTTCCACCATTACATTTGATCTCCACAGATCAAAAAAGTATCTCAACCAAACCCCTTACTCAACTCAAGGATCTACTACAACCACAACAATACACACACAAAAAAAGGACAACAAACCACCCATGTCGTCCTAATGCATTCTACTTATAAAAAACTGGGACAAACCCCTTACAAAAACCCTAACCCTAAGAAAATTAGGTTTGTCTACTTTCTCCTTGACTTAATATCAGCTAAACCTTGATCCAACCATTGCTCCAAGTCGATGCTTTTCCACTTTACAATTGATTCACAACAATTTGTCCACTTTGTAATTGGTTTTCTCGGCACGGGTTTTCTCTGTTTCCATAGTTGTTTTTCTTCTATTTCTAACATGCTCCCCTATTTTTCAGCGCTACTTTGATTCCTTCAAAAATTCCTTAATTCTCCCCAAAATTGGCCTACACCAACACCTCCCACAAGTTGAACTACCATATTGATCACCATGGTATGAGTGGATGTCATGTCAACCTCCATTACTTAGACATGTGGGGCTAGACATGTAGTGGATTTTCTAATAACATTCTAGAAGGTCCAAAACCTTATCACAATTGAAGGTTGAGGAAGTCAAAAACCTATCCCTATATGGCTATCGAGCTATGTTAAAAACTGGGCCACTAGGAGGAGAAGAGGTTTCATTCATTTGCATTGTATCTTGTTCCATAGTTGAGAAAAAAATATGAGAGTGGTATTTGGTGAGCATAAAAGAGGAGGATATATTTTGTAGTGACCATACAAGCCACGGGTCAAAGGAAACTCCACAAAGAGTGCCTCTTTCGTTGTACTTTCATCATTTCTTTACCAGATAAAAGAGAGTAGAGAAATCTCAACTTCTAGTTGAGTTTTCTCCTGTATTGGGTTTCCCAGGTCATATCTTGTGTTTATTTGTGGATGGTGTGAATGTGTTTTACTATTCTCTAATTTTTATGTGTTTTATCTATTTTATTATTAACTAAATATTCTGGAGGTCTAAAGGAAATTAACCTTAATAGTGAATATTTTAGTATTTTATTAGATCTGTTGCGACGAATTGTTCCAGTGGAATATCCATGGAAGTTTATAGATCATATTGGTATCAAAGAATGTTTTTCTTTTGGATATTTGTGGGAAGTTGCAGGATCCAAGAATCGGCTTAAGGAGAAGTCTTAGAAACCTAGCCATAGCGGATAAGTCTATTCATAATAACCCTCGAGATCCAATATAAGAAAGATTTGAGCGGTTGGAAGAACAAGTTGTTGACATCAGTCGCAATATGAACCTCCTCATGGAAGCTATAGAAATCAAGGTTGGAATGTTCATATATGATGGAGGCTCTAACTCAGAGAATAGACCGGAGGGGAAAATGAATGATCAGGAAGAAAATCAGTTGTGAAAAGAATCCGAAGAAGAGTAGCCCAGTTTGAGTGTCTTGAACCCTTCACAATCCCTATTCAAGATGGAAGTGAATGTGTGCATAAATCCATATAAAGGTGATATCAATGCATTAAAAATAAATCATTGGTTGCAACAACTAGAAGTTTATTTTAGCATTCCCCATATAGATGAACAGAAGAATATTTCATTTGCTAGATTGAAGTTAGAGGGCCATGCTTTAACCTAGTGGGAAATCGATACAGAAAAACTTAGGATGGAGGGTGATCCACTATTAAATAGGTGGGAGGACTTCAAAACCCTTATTAAGTCCCCATTTTACCCTATTGGGTATGTAGAGGACCAATGGATTCGATGGAACTACTTCAGGTATAGGTAGGGGAAAAGTGTACAAGAGTACACCACTTCATTCAAAAATATGGACATCATCCTGGGTATCTCTCCCAAGAACCCATATGTACTCCTCAAGTATTTGGGGGGTTTACATAGTCATCTACGAAAGCAGGTGATGCTCTTCAAGCTAAGGAAAATGGATGGGGCTTGTGTATAGGAACAATACCTAGAAAACATAGGCCAACAGAAGGGGCAACTAAGTGGTTCGAAGCAGAAAGAGCACCATGAATCTTCTAAGTATGGGAAGAAGAAGTGGAAATGGGGAAAATATTAGAAGATAGTAGCCAATGAACGAAAATGTAAAGATCCTAACAACCATTGCAATAATTGCAACATTGATGGTCACACCGAGGAAAAATGTTGTAAACTACATCCAAAGTTGAAACTGAAGAATTACAAGAAGGACAGAAAGAAAAAGAACCTTCTAGCAAAAGATTAAATAAATCGGGTTGAAATTCTCTCAGATGTTGATGACAATATTGTCTGCACATCTATGTAGAAGGAGGTGAATATGATTAGCTTTCATCACAAGGAAGAGAAGGAGATGACCAAGTTGTTCCACATCAAGATTTAGGTCAAGAATACTTAGATATATGCTTTCTTTGACTCTAGTTCATAGGATAATCTCATAGTAGTGGATTTGGTCAACAAGATTGGATTGGAGGTTTACAATCATCCTATCCCATATCCATTGGGTTGGGTAAACAAGGATGTAATGATAAAGGTAACAAACTAGTGTAAGATTAAATTTGCTATAAGTATTAATTTTATTGATGAAGTAGAATTGGATGTAGTACCCCTTGATGTATGTGGTGTAGTGTTTGGAAGCCCAAACATGTATATGAGGGATGCAATATTCATGCAAATAGTCAAGAAATACTGATTGATCAAGGACGGGACATCCTACATCATCAATGCGCATAAAGGCAAGTCAAAGATCTCATTGGTAAGTGCTAATCAAGCCAAGAATTTCATTAGTTCTATTAAAAAATATGTTTTACTTTTCTTAAGAGAAAATTAGTTTGATGATGAGTCAAGGATAACGAAGGCATCCCTAGAGGGGTGTAATAAAGAGCAGAAACAAAAGTTGGAGGAGTTTCTACAGAAATACAAAGGAGCTTTCCAGGAGCCTAAAGGGATAGCACCCAAGAGGGAAGTGGAGCACAAAATACATTTGTTGCTAGATTCCCCATTGTCGAATATTGGGTTGTATAGACAGTCCACTCTAGAAGTGAATGAAATGAAGAAGAAATTGCAGTAGTTGTTGGAGCAGGGTGTAATTCGACCAAGTACCTCACCTTGTGGGTCACCCATCATAAAAAAAATTCCCAAGAAGGATGGGACTTGGAGAATGTGTATCAATTATAGGACATTGAACTAGATTACACAAAAAAATCGATACCCCCTGCCAAGGATTGATGATCTATTGGAATAGTTGCAACATGCCAAGTACTTCACTATGATGGATTTGAAATCGGGATATCACTAGGTACGATTCAAATAAGAAGATACCTGGAAGACTGCCTTCAAAACAAGGTAAGGTTTGTCTGAGTGGTTGGTTATGCCAGTTAGTTTATGCAATGTGTCGACTACATTTATGAGACTAATGAATGATGTTTTACGTCCTTATCTAGATTCATTTGTCATTGTTTATTTGGATGATATATCGATTTATAGTGCTATTTGGTGTTGTTCCTGAGATTGTTCTAGGCTCAATGAACAATGTCAAGGAATCTCAAAGAAATATTTTAATTGATAATAAAACCTTTCAAGCCCTAGTTTTAAGTATAAGATTTCAATAATAATTACCATAAATAAAGAGGTTTGATATCAATAATTAAGTTCATTCAAAATTCAAAAGTAATGAAGAAGAATTAAGATGAACAAAATTGAAACAAAAAACAATGTATCTAATAAAGATAAATATTACTCTTTGTCCAATAAAAGAAATAACATGAAAAAAATTCTTGTGTTGCAAAACTTCTTAGAAATTATAAACGAATTATCAAAGTGTAGGCATTATTTTACTCACAGTAAAATAGAGGAAATATTGTACCTCAATAATCAGTTTGCAACTTATTGCAATGGAAGTTATACCAAATTACAACACTCATAAAACTGACAAATTGGTATGAAGAAAATAGTTTATGGAAACAAATAAAACTTGAAATAGGAAATACATGAACTTAAGAAATGAAAACTAGGAATCTCTTTCTTTCTGTAAATGAAAATTTTATGGAAAAGCTTCAATATTCTTGCAGCCNAAAACTTCTTAGAAATTATAAACGAATTATCAAAGTGTAGGCATTATTTTACTCACAGTAAAATAGAGGAAATATTGTATCTCAATAATCAGTTTGCAACTTATTGCAATGGAAGTTATACCAAATTACAACACTCATAAAACCGACAAATTGGTATGAAGAAAATAGTTTATGGAAACAAATAAAACTTGAAATAGGAAATACATGAACTTAAGAAATGAAAACTAGGAATCTCTTTCTTTCTGTAAATGAAAATTTTATGGAAAAGCTTCAATATTCTTGCAGCCTAAAAACTACCCTTTACAATCTCTTTGAATAGATATTTATACACAAAAATTACAATATAAATTTTTATTTGATCCTGGGGATATCTTCCTATTCTAAAAATGTCGATCTGATAAGATAATCCCTAGATCTCTTCAACTACTAAAGTGAAACTTCATCATTCTGTTGACTGGTTATCCAAATAAAAATTGTAACATATGTGAAAAGAGGCATCCATTGGATCATCCTTGATATACCATCGTGACTGTTGATATCATTTTTATCCATCCCACATTCACTAGGCAATTTATTTTAATTGGATTTATATAACAAAGGTTTTCATAAATAGTTTGAATACAAAGTGAACAGACTTTGGAACCTTTATGTTATGCTAATTTTTAGTCGTGGGATCCATCTTTTATAGTTGAACTCCTTTGAACACGTTAAAACTGTTAATTTTCTAAAACAATGCTTTAATCACAAGTTTTACTTTAATACCCAGGATCAAATATTGACCATTAATTGGGGTAATGAAAAAGTCTGAAAATAAATCTAAGTCATCCATTTAAATAAACATTTCGAGATCATATTTTGAATTTCATTCTGAACAAAGTATTCATAAATAATCCATACCATTCATCGGAGTAGATGAAATACAATCCACACCATTCATCATAGTGGTCAACTCAGAGTCATAGAGAAAATGAAGAATTTGTGGGGAATATCCGAGACTTAATCTCAATCGTTCATCATATATGTTATTAGAGGAATCTGGACTGTCGTTTATTTTTGCAACCATCAGAGAAAAAGGTAGGTCACTGATGACGTTAGATAGGATATGTGGCAGGTCAATATATGTTCATACTAGTGCTAAAGTGTCTGCCAGGTGTGACGTGTGTTACCCATTGGTTGGTCCTGCTGGAAAATTGATGTGGCATCATGGAAATGGAGGACCTCGATATTGAATCTGGATCGTCACTTGGAGGAGTCTTTGAAGTGATAAAGACCATCCTTCGGAGTGCTCCATCGGAGTAACCAAATTTGTGGGACTCTGAAAACAAATCTCCACTGTCTCACTAAGATGTTGAAAAAAAATCCATGTTGTCCATCTGTGAGCGCTTTTTGTAGTGGCTAAAGATGTAAATTTGAAGGAGCTCTAAAAATGCGATTCTGAAATCACTTTGGACCATTGATATTTCACATTCCCAACGGAGTTGTGAATGAACCTCAGTCATCCATTGGTGAAGACATTTTGAAAGCGCTGTGTTTATGAGACTCCGATGAAGAATTATGAGATGAGACAAAAATCATCGATCTATGCACAAATAGTCCTGGTCGTTGATTTTAAGTATGCAATTTTCCTCCGATAAGAAATATGAAATTTATGTAGATCTGTTGATTTCTCTGCCATTTTGATCGATGCTTAAGATCCATTCGATATTCTTGTGCACAAACAAAGCCTTTTTTATTAGTTTTAATACTATAAACCCTAAATAACATACATGAATACGATTAAATATTATATATCAAATAATAATACATAAAACCATAACTAATTTAACTATAATCTAATATAATGATTTATTTACCATTAATATTATAAAAAAATTAAAGATTTAAACTATATATAAAAAATAAAATAAAATTTAAGATTAGATTGCTAATTAACACGAGTTTAAAATTCACTAAATAACTTTTTTTGAATATTACCAAAAAAATTTGATGTTACAACACTTGGGAGGAGCATATGTCACATCTTATGCAGGTGTTAGAGACTATGAAAAAGTATTAGTTGTTGGCAAATCTCAATAAATGTCAATTCGCTCAGTAGTGTTTGGTGTATTTGGGGTATGTGATCAGTGGAGGGGAGCTCAATATAGATCCCGCAAGATGGAGGCCATATGAAATGGCCAATTCCTACAAATTTCATTGAAGTTAGGAGTTTTTTTGGGGTGACACAATACTTGCAGAAGTTCATAGCTTCATTTTTAGTGATAGTTGTACCAGTCCACTCCATAAGAACTAGTGGTAAGAGTTTCTAGAGGGGGGAGAATCAAAAGAGGTCCTTTGATGAGTTGAAAATAAATATTAGTCAAGAATCAATGCTCTCACTAAAAAACTTGTAGAGTCCTTTCGAAGTGGAGACAGATGCAAGTGGGTATACCATGGGAGTAGTACTTATGTGAGGAGGAAGGACCATCTACTATCATTATGAAGTATTTCATGAGGCAGTTCTCAACTACCATACCTATGACAAGGAGCTATATTCCTTGGTACAAGCTGTCAAAAAGTGTAAATACTATCTGATGGGAAAGGAGACCATCATCCACACAAATCACCAAGCACGACAATGTTTTTAGGCCCGTAGTAAGATACAACAAACTAGACATTACAAGTGAATGAGGTTTTTACAACAATTTCATTTGGTCATAAAGTATAAGGGTAGCACAAATAAGTTGGCATACATGCTTTCACGACCACCCACATATAATATTATATCTTTGGGAACTCTAATGCACAAGGATCCTTTTACCCATGATGCATAAAAAGAGGCATACACATGAAATGAGGACTTCAAGGAGGCGTTTCAATAGCTACAAGGACAAATTCATATAGAATAAGGTGATGGAAAGGATGAATATCATTTCCAGAATGGTTTACTCTACAAGATTGACAAGCTCTGTGTTCTTAAAGGTGAACAATTGCAACTTATCATAGAGGCTCACACCTCTAATGTTGCAGGAAATTTTGGTGTTGGGAAGACAATTGCCAACTTACAAAGATAGGTTTATTGGCCCATAATGCAAGAAGATGTAGCGCAATATATTATAGGATGTATACTTTATTGTACCAGCAAGCCCAACAACAAGAAGCAATGTCTATACCATCCCTTACCTATACCCACTSAACCTTGGGAAATAATTTCCATGGATTTTGTGGGAGGTTTACCAACAACCAGGAAGGGACATGACTATATATTTGTGTTATTTAACAATTTCAACAAAATGTGCATTATCRTGCCTTCTAAAATTACCATCACTAGACAAGAAGCAACAAATAAGTTCTTTGAACAGGTCTAGGTTCTCTTTGGGATACCAAGGAGAATAATATTAGATAGGGATACCATATTTATCAATGCATTTTGGACCACGTTGTGGGAGAATATGAACACTAAGTTGAATAGGTCTACAACATTCCATCCAATATAGACATATGCGAAGAAATAAGTAGTTAACATGACTTTGGTGTAGGTGTGCTAGTTTCACCATATACAATATAGCAATATTGTCACCCAACCATAGGCACAAAGGACACCCCAGAGCACCTTAACCTTGAAAGATAGAATAATTATGGAAGAAAAACATAGAACCAATATCCAACCAAGGTAGCATATCCTTCTCCAAATCTAGCATACCAAGCATAAGTTCCAAACCATAACCAAGAAGAAAGTCCAACTAAGACCAAGTCACTGTTGCAACARCTRCAACTCTCCTCCAATCATGCGCACCACTACTCCTTATGTAGTCATGAGAGTGAGTGACTGTAAATGAGCTCTAGCACCCTCTATTTATAATCCTCCAATTGACCTAACTGGGCCAACTTCTTCTTATGTAGGGTAATAACTTAATATTATAATTTCTCTTGAGCCAACTTTTCTTCTAGGGTTATTATCCATCATTTTAGGGTTTCTCTTACTTCCCAGAATATTCTAGTCTCATCAAAGGTTACATGTATAGGTTAATACCTCTCACAGAGACCATAATATTAACACTCCCTCCTAGCTAGGGAGGTATTAAAGGAAATGGTCTTGAGAAAAAACATACCATTCAACCGGTAGCATCATCATAACTGCACAGACTATCTCATGATTAAATCACAAGCACCACCATCACTATTAGTATTGTCTGATAACATCATGGAATCAAAATATATATCATCATTTTCATCATCTCTCAAGGCCATACTCCATATGAGTATTTGGGCATGATGATGAATAAGTCAGGTGTTGGACTTATCACACTCAACATAATGTCTCTCATAAGTTACTCATTTAGCAGAGTGATATATAGAGCATTTTTCCTATCCTAGTCATTTCTCGTGACATAGGAAGAATGACTATCCTTGACCATTTTCCCCCTCTCTGGACACTACTGTGAACTCATGGAAAATGTATGTCCTGTACCAATCTCCCTACTATGGTCACTACTGTGAACTCAGGGAGAAAGACCATTCTTCCTGTCTGGGAAAATCCCCAAGAGAATAGTTCCTCTGGACCATTCTACTTATCTGGGCAATGCCCTAGAAGAATAGTTGTCCATGGTACATCAACAATATATTATGCCTAGACAATTGTCCACCTGGAAAATGTCTTTCCATGAGCACACCGACTATCCATCTATCTAGAAATCATCTTCAACACTAGTGTTAGTCTCCATGATAATTAGATAGTAGCATATTGTTGCTACAATGCCATCCAATATAACACAATTTCTTTCTTTACATAGTAGTATAAAACTATTATCCAATCATACACTACCACTCCTAGTAGCACATGTCTACTAACCAGTGACACATAGTCACTACCAGTGGATGACATCCACCATAGTAGCATACAAATATTGTCCAGAGGCATATAGTCTCTACAAAAATCATATCATCTGATATTAACCTGCATAACAATAGCATGATACAAATCGAGTCATCTGGGCCATTCTTCCACTCACATCTGTGAGATATGGAAGATAATCTACCCTCATAAAGTTAAACATTATCCATGGGATACATGGACTATTCTTCTCAAGCATATAAGAATAACTATCCCTGATTTCTAAACCTAGACCATTCACCTAACTAGGCCATTCCTCTTACACTAATCACAGTGCAACCTGGAGAGAATGAGTCTTCCCTAGGGAATTATTGTCCTTGATTGTTGAACCTGGACCATTCACCTAACTGGGCCATTCCTCCGACACTAATCACAGTGCAACCTGGAGAGAATGAGTCTTCCCTAGGGAATGATTGTCTGGACCATTTTCTAAGGAAATGATTGTCCTTAACCAACCTCCAAAATAGACCATTTTTTGAAACTACTCACAACTGTCAACTTCGAAAGAATGACATCCCAACTAGGCGAACCATTCTACTTGACCACTAATCATAGTGAATACCAAGAAGAATGACTATCCTAAACCATTCCCCCACACTAGCCACAAGGGGAATCATTTTCTATGGTACATCAACAATTTATCGGACCATTTTCATTATGAAAATGACTGTCTGATCTAGACCATTTTCTGAAATGGAAAATGATTTTCCGTCTTAAATCTTGAACCACTTTCCGGACTAAAAATTAATTGCCCAAGCTGGACCATTTTCTGAATTCGAAAATGACTTCCCATAGATCAATAATATATCAGTGCTCCCTCCCAACCTAGGAAGTCATCTCCACAAGTCCCAACTTGTCCCTTAAGTATGAAAAATTTTCATCTTGGACAAAGTATTTACCAAAATATCTACTATATGCTCATCAGTGGAGATATACTAGAGAACCACTTCTCCTCTCTGGACTTTATCATGGAGAAAATAATTATTTATCTCAATATGATTCGACCTATCATGGAACACTGGGTTCTCTGAAATCTTCACACAACTCTGATAATCAAAATATATCACGGTCGAATCCATCACCTGATCAGATAGTCCAAAAACCAACTTACGGAGCCACAATGCTTCTGTACAATAATCACAAGATGCAATATACTCTACTTCTACAGTGTCGAGTGCAACATAATTATTTTTCCTGCTATCCCATGATATTGTGACAAAGCTCAAACTGAAACATATCCAAGAATAACTTATTTTGTTATCTGCACTCCCTACCTAATATGAATCGATAAATGCATGCAGTTGTATATCATAACTCAAACGTCCCATGAAGATATTTCATGGAAGGCTTTGCAATTATTCAATTCTCATGGTTAGGTTCCACCTAGAAATATTTTCAAAGCAAAGCAAATATCCGACTGAGTATTCTCCAAATACATCAAGGAGTTAATCAACTGTTGGTACAAGGACGAGTCTACTGGATCAAAATTTCTCAACTTCTTCAGATCTCTCATCATGGGAGTTTTCCATGGATTTTCAATACATTATCCAGAACTTATGAAGAACCATTTTGATACACTTCCTCTATCATAGGAATATTTCATCACACTTCTACTACACATGAGATGCTCTGCATCAAGTTGCTTGAATCCATACAAGGCCTTATTCCATCTACATACATGGGTCTCTTTCTGGTATACCTCAAAATCTTGATGTTTCTCTACATAAACTTCTTCCTCAATTGATATATTGGGAAGAACACTCTTTACATCCATTTGATGTAAACTCCAACCCATGGATACTGCAAGAGATATAAGGTGTCATCATAGTCTTCTCCCTCCTTCTGGGGGAACCCTCTAGCCTTGAATATTGCCTTGTATCTATCAATGCTTCCGCTTATAAGTCTTCATGGATTCTTCAATGGATCATATCATTTGGTGATTGTCTCCCTCCTAATCCCAGCTTCATATTCCTGCATGCTCTTTTAGGAATTTTTCAATCAACTCCCTCCATCTAAGGGAGTCCATGCTTTATTCTACATCCTTCTTGTTTTTTGTAAAGTGTTACAATTATATTATATTTTCCTCTTGATTAATGACTTCCTCCGAGTCTGAATCCCTCTAGGTCTCTTTAAGTTTGTTTCTATCTATTATGGTTGCTTCCAATCTGGCAGTTGTTGCAAGAATTGTGTCATTCTTGTAAACTTCTTCTATGATGTCTTCTGCAAAGATTGTTCATCAATGGATTGTAAACATATTTTACAAGGGTACCTGACTGGAACAAGACAAGAAACAAAAGAAATATCCAAGACAATATGTTTATGATAGGAAATTGAAACAAGAATAAAGACGAGGATAGAGGCAATTGATACAAGCTTGTAAAGACACCATAATGATATCCTTCATGAGATAACATGTTGGAGACAACGATAACAATAGTGTTTCTGATACAAAAATTTTCATATGAAGGATAGTTTCTTGGTAGCATTACTAAGATAATATTGTCTGAGAACAAGAACAAGAAATATCTCCTAGAGGATGTGTTAGTTCATATTTGCAAATAAGTATATTGAGTAGTATAATCTCACTTAAGTGACAATAATACAGATGTCAAACTTGATATCCAAACCTGGAGTCTTGTTATTGTTCCACTTGGATTTCTTTTCTTTTGAGACAGGTATCCTTTCCAACCTTTTCCTTAGACTTAAAGCAATGTGATTTCTTAAAAAAGCACCGAGTTAGAGAATACGATCTCAAGCTTATAAGATCTTGACTAAATTCAACTTATAACTTTGACTAGAAGTTCAAAATGCCACAAAATATAGAGACATATCAAGTGAAAACTAGAGAGAGTGTTGATCTTCTGAATGCACTGAATCCAAGATCATTGCTTTGGACAAGATCCCTTGTACATTCCCTGCAAACACACTCATGCTAAATATACAAATTAAAAGAACATGTATAGGTACATACCTTTGTTACCCAACTGTGATGGTAAACTTTAGAATGACTTTGTTGGACTAGATCTTTAGTTGTTAGAGTATTGGTAAACCTCATAATGTTCTTTTTAGTAGATCTCTCTTGGGCATAACATGCACTTTCTTCATGATAGGTATTATGTCTTCATAACTACCTTCCATTTTAACTTTTGAATGGTCAAACTTAGACTTTGACTTGGTCAAATGTTGAATTTGACCAAAATTCCAAACTTGATGTCTTGGATTGTTGAGAGTACCAGGAGGTGCGTTATGCTAGGGCGCACTAGGTTATCTAGGAATTAGGTCAAGTGCTTCACTTAAGGTGCCTCAACATGAAGGTTAGGGTTTCATTGTTGCAACAAAACTATGATTGCAACTGCAACTGCAACTGAGCAAATCCTCCCAATCTATCTTTCAGTGGTTAGATTGTTTGAATATAGTGTGGGCCCATAAAGTATTATAAAAATAAGTGTTCTCGTTTCACCATAGACAATATAGCAATATTGTCACCCAACCATAGGAACAAAGGCCACCCCCGAACACCTTAACCTTGATATATAGACTAATTTTGGAAGGAAAAACTATAACCAATATCGAACCAAGGTAGAGTATCCTTCTTCAAAGTTAGCATACCAAGCGGAAGTTCCAAACCATAACCAAGTAGAAAGTCTAACCAAGACCAAGTCATGGCTGCAACAGCTGCAACTCTCCTCCATTCATTCACACCACTACTCCTTATGCAATAGTGAGAGTGAGTGAGTTTAAATGATCTCTAGATCCCTCTATTTATAGTCCTCCAAGTGACCTAAATGGATTGACTTCTTCTTCTGGAGGCTAATAACTTAATACTACAATTTCTCTTGAGTTGACTTGTCTTTTAGGGTTATTATCCATCATTTTAGGGTTTCTCTTGCTTCCTGGAATATTCTAGTCTCATCAAAGGTTACACGTAGAGGTTAGTACCTCCCGAAACTACCATAATATCAACAGTTACAATCAAAATCATCCAAAGACATGGGATGAAAATTTGATCTATATACAACACTCTTATAACAGAGAAGTCTACACTTCTACTAGTAATTCCCCCTTTGAAACTTGCTTTGGATATTTTCCACCTTCACCCTTAGATGTTGTATATGGAAAACAAGGAGGAGTGAGGGAGGACCTCATAGGAGATGCACTAAAGGTAGAAAAAAATGTTGAGAAGATCAGGAAGATCCATTTGCAAGTACAAGAGACACTGAAGAAGTCACAAGAAAATTACAAGGTTAGACATGGCTAACACATAATAGAGAAAACATTTAAAGTGGGAGACAAAGTATGGTTACAGCTGAATAAGGAAAGACTAAAGGGTACTTGTAGGAATATCAAGGCTATGTGGTATGGACCTTTTGAGGTATTATAAAAGGTGGGAGATAATTCCTACAGAGTCAATCTACCCCCATACATGCACATTGACTTAGTAGTGAATGTGGAGAATCTCAAACTCTATGAGCCTTCCATATTGGATCAAAAGGAGGAAAAATTCCTAACTTACATAGAGGATTTAGCACCATATGCTCATATAGAGTTGGAAGAAGACATTGTTTTTCAAAAGAGGTCTATAACTATAAGACATGGTAAACATGACCTTTGGCAGATTGGGTTGAAAGGACAACTTCCAAGCAAAGAAAAGCGGTACACTAGGGAGAATGTAGAGGAAACATTTCCTCACCTCATTTAGTAAATATTTTGGGAACCAAAAGCCTCCCTAACTAGGGAGGTATGATCTAGATTGGATAATTATATTATTTTTCATCTATCTCACTACTTTTTGGGTGGAAAAATTGGAGGAATCAACTTGCAGGGCCATTTCAACGGCTGGTCCAAATTTGGAAATTTGGGTGCAAAAAACAATTAGAAATATTCTAGATACATTTTGGTGCATAAAATGACATTTTTTTTGTTCCAAGCCTTACTATGGAGGAATATTACAAATTCTAAACATCGATACCTTTCCAACAATGCATATTGTTCATCAATCATAGTTCATATGAGAAAGTTATGCCTCCTGCAAGTTGACCTACAATATTGATCACCATGGTGCGAGTGGATGCCGCATCAGCCTCCATTACTTAAACATGTGGGCCTAGACACGTAGTGGATTTTATAAGAATATTCTAGAAGTTCCAAAACCTTGTCACAATTGAAGGTTGAGGAAGTCAAAAACCTATCCCTAGATGGCTATTAGGCTATCTTAAGAACTAAGCCACTATGAGGAGAAAGGGTCCCATTCTTTTGCATTGTATATTTTTCCATAGAGAAGAAAAACATCTAAGAGTGGTATTTTGTGAGCATAAGAGAGGAGGATAGATTTTGTAGCATCCATACAAGCCACATGTAAAATTCAACTCCACAGAGAGTGCCTCTTTCTTTGTACTTGCATCATTTATTTACTAGATAAAAGAGAGAAAAGAAGCCTCACCTTCTGGCTGGATTTTCTCCCGTGTTGGGTTTTCGAGGTCATATATTGTGTTTATTTTTGGATGGTTCGAATTTGTTTTATTGTTATCTAATTTTTCCATGTTTTATATATTTTATAAGTAACTAAATATTATGGAGATCTAAAGGAAATTAACCTTAATAGTAAATATTTTAGTATTTAATTAGATTTGTTGTGATGAACTTTTCAAGTGGAATATCCACAATAGTTTACAGATCGAATTCTTACTCATACACATGAGAAAAAACATAAATTCCATTCATTGTACRCATACAAATATTGAATTAGGGTTTATTTTCTTCACTATGGCGAACTAAAATTTCTAACGCAGAGGAAAATACAAAACCTCCTCCTCTCCTTTCAGTCTCTTCACTACCGACCCCATCATTAGTTTATAATGGGCATCCTCCCGCGTGCACAAAAAATAAATTTTCAACAGTACATCACAATGAGGCGCCTATTCGCATGTACAACCCATATTATTATTATTAAAGGTGCAACTAATGCAACAGATCATTGATGAGACTAGAAGATAGACATCGAAACCATGCGTAATAATATTCAGAAATAAATTCCCTTGTAGTTTTGGTCATTGTAGTCCAGTTCATTTTACAAAGTCCAATACCAGATGGTTGCTTGGTAAAACTAAAATTCATTTATTCAGGAATCAATGGATGAGGAGATAAAAAACCCCAACAAAACACACAGTAAAAATACACTTAAGTAAATGCGCCACATGAATAGTTAAAAACCCCAGGAGGAAATAAGTGGGCATAAATAACATGTATTAGATATCAAAAAACCTGGGAGATAAATAACATGTACTACAATGTAAGGTGGGAATAATTATTTATGTTGACTTGGTAAATAAGTGGAAGTATATGAATGTCCATTCAACCCATGAAAACCTGCTAAATAAACAAAAGCAGACGACGCCCCACACACCCCATGAACAGTAAGAAAAACATAGTAAAAAACCTAAGTACTCCACACAATCCACGAACAATAAAAAAAACATGGTAAAAAACCTAAATGCATGCCATGAACAAAGAAAAAACCCCAAGAGTAGTAAATAAAGTGGGCATTAATAGTCAATCGATGATTTTTATGCTAATCATGTTAATCACCCTTTTTAATGACAAACGACCATGTTTTTTCATGCAAGGAATTTAATGGTTGAAATCGTAGCCTTTCATTTATTGTGACGATGAAGAATATTTGAATCATTTCAAATCGTGTCCATAGAAATCACATCTATGATTAAAAGCACATTAATTTTGGTGTTTTTCATTAAGTGTATGCCTATTGGCGTAATGAGGGGTCATCCATGAAATATTCTTGGAGGATTTTTTGTGCCATGGAATTATCACAAGATATTCACTCAATGAACCTATGACATGGAAAATCAAAGTTATGGCAAGAAATACTTGATATTATTACAAACAATAACAAGGATTTATGCTGGAATATGATAGGTAGAGATAGGTTATTTGAAAATGGGAAAGATACTAAGCAAGGAAGAATCTTAAATATTTAAGGATTTTGTTTTTTATTTATGTTTTAATGGTGTTGTATTCCATATGATGTAGGAAACTTCAAATATTTTATATAAACTTTTCGTAGACCAACCTAGATTCATCTTAAAGGATGTATCGAAAGGGATCAAATGTCTAAATGTGAAAATCTCATTTGATCCCTCTGGGCTCTTGATAGATCAAGGATTAAGATGGATCTAGGCCGGATTACAATAAAATAATCAATTATAACTATATCAAGTAATTAGAATTCAAAACATAGTTTTGATTTTTAAGATTTGATATTAAACATATACAAAGTACTTGTGGCTAAGAAACCATTTGAAACATAGTTTTGATTTTCAATATTTGATATTAAACGTATACAAAGTACCTTCAGCTAAGAAACTGCAACCCAAGGGAATATCATGGCTAGATTTTTTGGTGTCTCCTCCCGAGAGGGTTTATAACCTGGGTGGCCATGCAGAACAAGGCCCATAAAAACCGATCTCTCTCTCTCTCTCTCTCTCTCTCTCTCTCTCTCTCTCCTATATATATATATAGTAAGTTCACAGTATTAAAATTCTAATTAGCCATAAAACAATCATACATGTTATCCACCTCTGCTATTGGTCTTCCATTGGGGAAACCAGACCAATAACAGAGGTAAAATTTGTCAAATTTAACTATATATCCAATGTTTTTAAACAGAGTTCTGTGAACTAGAAAAACAAAAAAAAATCCTATATTATTATGGCTATTGGCTCTTGGCCCGCTTCTCTAAAGTAATTCAAATATAAAAAATATAAAACAAACTAAGACCATATATCAGGGACCTGGGGGCATGACCGACCAGTCTCAAGTTTGGTATAGAGCTGAATTTTTGGTGCTATGCGGATTTGAGTGAGTCACCATTGTACTTGACAGAGGAAGGAGAGAAAGAACTTCCCTCATCATCAGGTGAAGAACATCCAGCTAGAGTTGCATTGTGGTTTGAGCCTCCTTCCTTATTTGAAGCATTTGAACTAGGAGGTTGTTAATGTGCCAATGTAGTTCAACTTTATTCAAATATTTTGTGTCCCTTTCCCTTGTCGTTCCTACATTTGGAACCCAAATTTTTACGAATAAATTTGTTTATCTGGACACAAACTAATCTCCCTAGTTTGGTAACCCAAAACTAAAACAAAACAACACAAAAAATGTTTCTTTCCTTAGATTCATACAATCAAAATATTAACTAGTAAGGACTAGACTCTTGTCTTTTGACTGAAGGTCATCCTTTCTAATTGTAGCTCCCAGCTTGATCCAAATATTTAACATGGAAACCTACATAAGGACACAAACTAACCAGTGAAAACACCAATAATGTTTCGACAAATCTATACAAATTACCAAGGAGAAATGTAATAAAGACAATTGATAATGTTTATAGAAAAGAAAATATGTTACTATATTGATAAATAGTGGAAGAGTTACAACCAATGGTGTTGTGAAACTCCTTCCAACAAGTTCATTTCTCCAATACCCACAATGCATCCATGAGATCCATCCCCATAAACTAACTACTTTAGCTTAGATTTAATCTCTCAAGGAAAAATAAATGATAACAATCTTCTAATCACAAACCAGAAGAAAAAATATATCAACCATTATTCTCCATTAACTATTATCCTTTCCTTATGAGAGAATTTCCCTTTTATAGATTGAAAAGGAGGTTAGGATGAGAGGTTAGGATCTCCCCAAATTAGGAGTATAGGTGATATCCAAACTAATTGGAGGACACCTCATATCCGAAGCCTCTCTTCTAGAAACTTCACGAATTTCATCTTTTTCTCCTCTTTTAGATAGTTTCACACCCTGCAGTGGTGCAAATTGAGACACTATCGCACCCTACAATGGTGCAACATGCGACACTTAAGGGTGTCGCATGTTGCAATTGTGTAACATGAAACACCCAAAATAGGGCTTTAATGACCCTTTTTACATGAATGAACCCTTTTACATGTTTTCCATCTTTCAAAGAAAGGTTCTTCTTCAATAATCAATGGTTTTATGCTCTTAATGATAGAAGATAAGTGAACATCGTCAGTTGAGACAAAATATTGTGTAACATAATTCCCCCCAAAGTATGAAGCTAGAAAGGGGTGAGAGCTTAAATACTTTTCGTGTGGGTATTGAAATAAAGAACTCATTGGTTGGAGACCCGTCAACAACAAACAAGGAATTATTGTCTCATCACTGAGGTAGGCATTCCCATACACAAAATACAAATGAATAAAAGAATAATATATTACATACAAATATCCATTTCAAGTAAGATAGGTCATGGCCATTAAATTACACTGTGGGTCCATGCCATAATATCTCAAATCTAAACATAGCCACCAAAAATACACTGTGGATCTATGTCATAATAAATCAAATTAGAACATAGCCATGAGACATACATTGTGGATATATGTAACAATACCTTCTCAAAATACTCCATCGCAGCATGGATATTATCAGACGAGATCCAGGGTCTTCATTTATATCCTTCCATAGCACTATTTTAAACATGTGAATATAGGTGTCGAGGTAGAACATGGTAGAAACCATGTTATTACCATTCAATGATGAAAACTGTTAATAGATGCCAAATGAACCACCAATGATGATGATGGCCCTCAAGGTACATAAGTACATTATATTGAGTGCAAATAAATTATTTGAATTTGAACACTCAAAGAATCATTCGATCGAATGTTGTTGATGAAAACCTATCATCGAAGGTGAGGAAACTTTCCATTGAGACATGCAAGTCCTGAGGTAGTGAAGGTTTCTAAACCATCTTCCTAGATAATGTGTTGATGTCAATAGGAAGTGATCTGTCACATGATGGACTTGATGTATCCCCCATCGATGACATGAAACAGGTACAAGGATTTGAAGTAGATCATACTATAGAGTGATTTAGGATTGACTTAGGGATGGATGATATTGCAAAAAATAGTTGACACGATAGAAAGATTTTGGTTGGACTTCTCTTGAACATATTGATGACATGACAACTATATTAGTAGCACTGACTAAAAATGAGGACCACAGAACAAAATATAACTTAGAGAAAAGTATGATAGACAAGAGACAAGTTGATCTCCCAATCTAACATGATAATTGAAAGAGTGTCATGTTCAAGAGTGACTTGATGCCAAAAATTAATACAGATTTAATACAAGTTTCCTTCCCAATTTCCCCCCACCATTTCTGGCAAGTACCCCTTTATTTTTACACAATCTTGGGGAGGATAACATATGCTTGTACTATAAGCTCATCCTTTGGATGAGGCCTTTGGAGTATTTTTAACGAACCCTAGGAAGGATTGGTTCAGTCCCATATGGGTCTTTCAATGTATGTTTTACGAGTCCAGAGAAAGTAAACTGGGTGAGTTTTCATATTTAGGGATTTTGAAAAACACTTAAAGGAAACTACAGGATCAAATTTTTCATAAATTTAGTCCCCCAAGCCCGAAAAAGTGTAAAATAATACCTAGGAGAACTCTTCTAGTCATGATTGACTAGAGTATATCTTTTTTGTAATTAATCATACTCATCTCAAAAAAGTGTTAAACTAATACTGAATATATGTTCTTTCAAATTCTTTAATAAGTGTTAAAGCAATAAAGTTCGCTCGACAATATTTTCATATTTATAGGTTTTTGAAAATAGCTTAAAGAAAATCCCTATCATGTTTTTGTATTTTTTAAAGTGTTTTGGAAAAAACTATAAAAATATACTCGACTGCAACTTTATGTTTCAAACATTTTGTAAGTTTTAAACCTGTGAAGTAAAGAAATGCATATAGATTCTTAAGAAAAACATAATTTAATCAACGACTCATACACATAGTACACAAAGATTTGTACCAGAAACCCTCAACTGGGGAAAACCTTTCATATATTCATTATATCTAATTTCACCATTCACCATACAATATATGCAATGTTTTTAGGTATTCCGTAGATACCAAAACCCTAATCCCTTAATCTAGGATTAATTTAGAAAACAGCTAAAAATACCAAAATCAATTAAAAATAGCAAAAACCGCCCAGAAAAAAATTTCCAGGCACTGCCCCAAATGTTGCGCATAACCAGGGGGGCATACATGGTCCCCCCTGGGACCCCCCTAGGAAGCGGCTAACACACACAACACAAAGAGAACTACTAGAGGGATCGTCAGACGCAGTTGTCGAATCTAATGCGCCCACACACACACATGCAAAGAMTACAACACATAGCCAACACATTTGACCCGTAACCTGCACAATCTATAACAAAACATCAKTTATGATTAAAAAATTATGTCAATCAATGAGGCACTATATAACAATGGTAAAAATGAAATAGAATATGTAAAAAGGAATATTCCTTACTTGGTCGAAAATAAGAAARAGTAAGTTATTTTTTACCATTGTGTGTTTTTACCTTTCCAATAGTGAGAAAAAATCCCCATTTGGTTGATTCTTCAAGTGACGTTTGCGAGTAKATATGTGGAATAAATCAACTTTCGTTCTCTCCAGGTAGTAGATCTTCCTCTCTTCTTTCGTTTGATGGCAAAGTTTTTGAATTTCAAGCTAGTTTTAGATGTTTTTGGGCTTCTTTCCAAGCCCTAAAATGTGCCTCCCAAGTGTCATAGGCTCCCCATATCAAAGACTGCAACACTTAAGAGTGTCCAAGTCCCACTTTATAGTTAATTGCGACAATGTCTCTCTGTGTGTAAAAACAGGGTGCGACACCCATAAAGCTCAAAAAAAATTCTCATTTTAAGTTGTGAAGCTTGACAATTTAGGGTCTTGTCTGACAAATAAGTTCTTCACTTGTTGTTTGCAAACTTTTGGCCAGAAAAAGTGTTGGAATGGAAGGAGAGGGAGCATGAAATGGAAGATCAAATCACAAGAAATGATCCAAACACCATGTTGGCCCTTTGAAGTTGTGGGTTGGAAAAATTCTTCTAGATCCATGGCATGAGGACCCACGTTCGACTATTGGAGTTCCTCGTAAATATGTGGGAACCCGATGAGCAAGTATTCAAGGTCGGAGTTCATGATTTGGCCTTGGGAATTGAGGACATTTATTTTTTGACTAGGCTCTTAAGGAGAGGAGAGCGAGTATATTTGTCTGGATTCAGGGGAGGAGGTGAAAAGACTAAGAATTATATCTCACAACATTGTGTTTTCGGAACAAGGAAAAGTAATGGTAAAATTCCCATAAAGAACGTTAGAGATATTTCCTTGAGGACTGTTCTTTTCAACATCACTCGAGTTGTCGGAAGTGTAGCTCCTCATTTAGCCACCAAATCTCAAATGCAGTATGGAGTCAATTGTATGGAACCTACAATATTTAACTAGTGTGAAGAGATGCTTGAGAACATGAAAGATCAGCTGACCAAGTGCAAGACTGGTAGTTTGAAACAATTCAGTTATGTTTTAATTTTGGTATCCTTATTCCTAGAGAGAGTTCCACTATTTATTTTATAGAGCATAGATTTAGACGAAGATCTTGATGCATAAGAGCCTTAGATGAAGAGGTGGGTGGATATGATGATGCGTCATGGTAGTATCCCTATAGTCTCCTATGACGAGAACTTTTTCAGATGGGTAAAGAAACAAATCATCATTGTATAGGACTATGATTATGTAGGGATGGATTTCTGAGGATATCCATATCTAGTCCTTCCAGTAGGGTACCAATGGAATGATGCAGGTAAAAAGAAAAAAAAATAGTTTGTTTTAAAACTTCAAAAATTTCAATGTTTTTGTCGTATTGAGACTGATTTTGTTTTCATCATGCAGATATTGGGTCGAGCAGACCATATGGAAATTCGTCGATATAGAGGTGAGATGATAAGGGTGAAATGGTTTCTTCTTATGATCATGAAGAAACATAGGATATCAAGGAGATAGAAAACAACCTCGAGCAGTTGACTTTGGGTATACTGGATATCCAGATTGACGATTTTTCATGGCCGTACCAACGATACACTACAGGAGTATCCAAATGCATAGATCTTCTACTCTAGAGAGTAGCTTAGGAAGTATTATGCTACCATGAACATAATGGTTAGGATCTCTTTATTCATTTTGATGATCTAGATGTATTGATATGAAATACATAGGCTTGGTGTTGTCTCAACACAATTTGTAAACTTTTTATAAACTTTAATATAACACAATTTATATTTCTGTTCTATTGGGTAAAAAGTGTGTATGTGATTTTTACAAATGTTGCAAATGACTATATAATACATAATTATCCAAAGCATCTATTAATGTATTTAGATTTATTGGAATGTGTTGATTATCCAAATAGTCAAACTCTCTTTCCAAGAGACAAACCCTTAAATATACTCATAATAGAGTAGGACTTGTGATAGAATAAATGTTACTTAACTGCAGTAATACAAGTTGAGATTCAAGTTAGATAACCAAGTGGCAAATTCCAAGTGAAATGGATTCAGTTAATAGTTCAATGATTTTGTTTTACTCCTCTTTATTGTTCGTTTCACGACCAAGGCATATACCACGTAGAATAATCAACTCATCGGTAGGCATGTAGATCGACCAAATAGAAGATGCAAGGTTATGAACACTACAACTAGCACCATTAACAAATACAACATAAGGTAAAGGGGATGCTGACGTCTGCAAACCAAGAACAATGAAACATAAGAAGTACGAATAAATCATTGAAAAAAAAGTGATAAAATCACACCAAAACATGGTACAATATATACAAAGAACTTATGTAGAATAATTCTAAGCATAGTACTTTTTAAGGTAAATCCCATTCTGAGGCTCACCCAAAGGAATCCCATCATAATCCACTAACTCATAGGAATATTTCTCTAATACACATTTAATGATATAAGGGCCATGCCACATGGGATTGAATTTACCTGCCCTCAATATTTCACGATCTTGATCATATAATAGGACCAAGTCACCTTTAAAAAAAACACGAGGTCTAACATTTTTATCATATTGAGCTTTGACACATTTTGTATAAGTTTCATTAGCCAGGGCGACATCACAATGACTTTCATCTAATCGTGTCAACTACAAAATACTTTCTTCCTCAACGGTGGTATTGGGAAGTAATTTGGCAGCTAGTTTCAAAGATGGTATTTCTCATTCAATCGGTATGATGACTTCTAAAACATATACTAGTTGGAATAGCATAAAACCCATGGCTTTTTTGACTGAAGATTGATATGCCCATAATACCGAAAAAAACATCATATGCCAATTCGATTTGTGAATCCCTATCATCCTACAAAGCCTCATTGTCAAAACATTATTTACTGCATCTACTTGATCATTGGCTTGCGGATAGTAAGGAGTTGAGTTTTCATGTCACAAACCCAACTTAGTGGTTAATTCTTTGATCTAGGTGGATATCGGTGGCCACCCACCTTTTCCAGCTGGCTCAAAATAGTTTTCTGGGAATTTTGGTAATTTATTATTTTTCGCAATTTTAACTTCTGCGGCCACTTTGGAGGAACCTCGCCTTTTAAGGTACAGGTCAATTTTGATATTCCTATATTTGAAGGTCAGATAGATGCAGATGCCCTAGATAAATGGTTAAACCTATTAGAAGGTTATTTCTTTGTTCACAATTTTTTCGATAGATAAAAGATCATCTTAGCGCTCCTTAAGGCTCTCCCCCATGTCAAACATTGGTGGGAAACTTACTGGGAGAAGAGTTCCACAGAGGAGTCTGGAATATATGGGGTCGAGCCCACTTGAGATTTTTTTGTGGATGTTGTAAAGGAACAGTATTAACCTGTTGGAAACTATGAGGACTAGTACATGAGATGGACCACACTGCGACAAGAGAGGGGCCAAGCAGTTTTAGAGTTCATCAATACCTTCCATACCTTGCGCACCAAGCTGGGTATCAAAGAATCTGAATGACATTTGGTTCTGAAATATTGTGGGGCTCTACATAGATACATCCAAACTGAAATGGATTTTTTGTACATCTCATCACTCGGTGTTGCTTATTGATATGTTGTTAAAATCGAGAAAAAGTTTAAGCACCAGAACAAATGGGAGTTTGGGTCTGCAAATATGCAACAACCAAATTATGACAAAGACGAACCTAACAAACAGTCTCCTAAAAACCAGTCCAAGCCACAAGAAAAGAAGGGTCACGGGAAGACAAAGAAGGACACCGGAAAATGATGCGATTTCCAC
>SNQJ01S0016474.1:9218-31675 GCA_010110895.2 Picea sitchensis
TTTATGATAAGGAAGTTTTGCTAGGTTTTCTTCCCCTAGAGGGTTTCCCAGGATAAATGTTGTGTCTCTTGTGAATGTGTATTTCTCAGTGATCTTGTTCTTATTATGCTCTTATCTATTGAAATGCAAAGAACTATAATAATTTCATAAACATTAACACTATGAATATTAACGGTCTCATCCTTGATGAAGGAGACATACTTCAACAGTTCTAAAAATCTCCTTTCATACTCATCAATGGTCATGTTTCCCTGTTTGAGTTCAAAGAACTCTTTCATCTTTTTGTCATAATACCTCTTGGTCAGGTATTTCTTCTCAAAATGCTTCTTGAATTCCTTCCAAGTCACATTTTTCTCTCTGATGTGCTGCACTTGCACAAGTTGATCTCACCACATGGATGCCTTTCCCTTCAGCTGATAAATAACAATTCTTCCTTCTGCATGAAAAGAATAGTTATGCAATTGGAAGTATTTTCTTATTCCCAACAACCATGTCTCGACATGTTCATCTTTCTTGTACTCTCCATCAAAGATAGGAGGTTTGATATTGTCCATTTCTCCTTTCAATTCATCCACCCTTGACCTTTTATAATTCTTCCTGACAGTGGATGGAATTGAGATGTTATGTGCTCTTCTATTGAAATTCCTTTGGGAATGATGGTGATGTCTGCTACCACTCCTTGATCTTCCTTTTTCCTCAGGAGTCTTGTCTCTTCCTGATTTGCTAGAGCGACTCTCCTTATCCAACCTCTTTTCAATTATGTCTAGGATTTTCATTAGCTTCATATTGAAGTCTTCTTACTGCTCTTTGGATTTCATAATTCTTTCATTATCATCCTTGTGGCTCTAGACATCTGTCTGCAATTTTCTGAGGGTCTCAGCCAAATTTATGTCTTCCTCCTTTCCTCCTCCATGTCCATTGGATTTGGTTCCTTCCATACCCAAATGGACATTCATCCCTCTTGTTATCATTGAGATTCACCCTCATATTGCAGAAGGATAATCCTAATACCCATCAAAATGTTTGTGGAGGTCGGTTTATGAGTGGAGGTCAAATGGACAAAGCTCAACATAAGAATGTTTTAACACAAAAAACTGGGCTAGCAATGCATAAGCAAATGAAGTTCTCATTAACTTCATGAAGTCTTCCATGAGCATCCAACCTTCAAGCAACTTGGTGTAGAAAAAATCAAGCACAAGAGCACTCTTGAACTTAAGTTTAAGGTATTGAAATATATCAAAACAACATTATAATCAAACCTCCATTACAATACAACTACAACATCTCGTTTGGATCATCCATGCATGAGAATTTCAACATAATAAGAAACATGACAATGAAAGAAAATACTAAAACATATCATAGCAGCATTATAATCAAACCTCCATTACAATACAACTACAACATCTCTTCTGGATCATCCATGCACGAATGTTTAAGCACAATGGGAAACAAGATAGTGAAAGAAACTAACTTCTATTAATGAGAAAGTCTCAGGTATCATACATAACCAGAGAACAACTATGCTATCAAACTATTACAAAATAGGGAGCTTTTCTCAACCATCGAACCTAACATATTCTTCAATTGATGTATTTATACCCAAAACAATGGAAAACCACTAGGAACACGAGCTGACCATCATGTCCAACGCTCTTCATCTGTGCATATTTCTGTCAGACTGTATGTGTATTCTTCTATCAGACACAAGCTTATATAAGAATGAGCCTGCAGGAAAAACCATCCATCGTGGTACCTTGGGTTGACAGTTTTGTCTCCACGACTAGACCCCCCTTCCCTTCTATTTATGGAGTGAGATGAGGTTTCAACTACCGATCCTTGTTCATTAATTGATTTCTCCTTGGGATCTAGATGAGGCTTGAGGACTAGGGAGTGGCCATGTGCTGCTATTGGATTCGACGTTGAATGAGTACGTGATTTCGGGGCCGTTGAAAGAGGTTTGGAACCACACCTCTTTTGGGCCTGAAATTCACCACCTTCCACCACATAGCTCTCCCGCAATACCATGGTTTAGATTTTGGCCCGCTCAAGGATTTTAACACTCGATCATGTTGCAACCCTGAAATACAGTGTGGTCGTTGATCTGTTCGTGATCTGCTATCTGGGTGCACCTGCTATTTTAGTGCCCCCACTAAATCTTATTCGCCTGCCAACTATAGCGTCCTTCAAACTGCGCTTAGAGATGGCGCTAAATTGAATTGCATAGGGGATCTCTACTATTGAAAACTAAACCCGCCTATTTTCCTGTGCTCATGGCTATCACCTGTGACCCTTGACAATTTCATGTGATAACATTGGCTCCATAGGGGATGGCATGCTCCCTGTGAGATGCCAAGAACAAGCAGCTTCAGTGCCTTAGCTTTTGGGTCATGGGGTCAATTATTCAAATAGAAATAAAAGAGAAAGTGGTATTTACAATGGATGGAAAGCCAATCATGGCTTAAGAAAAGTATTTTGTAGAAAGTGCCCATTGACAGGGCCACCAAAAACTTCAGAATCCTCCAAGTTCTGCAATATATAAGTGTTATTTGAAAATGACTCAGAAATCTTGAAAGGACCAATCTATAAGGCTTCGAATTTACCATGTTTTCCTTTTTCTTGCTTGGGTGCATCCCATTTGAGCACTAGATCTCCTAGCTAAAAATATTCCTTTCTTACCTTCTTGTCAAAGGATTGTTTTATCTTCTGTTGATGGTCCCAAGATTTATCAAGTAGCTTCTCCTTGGTCTGTTGTACTTCTACCAACTGTTGTATCCTCTCGACCATATCATCAAGTTCTCCTTGGTAGTCCTGGAGGAATTTTTCCACAGGCAAGGTGAGATGAGTAGGAAAGATAGCCTCAACCCCATATACAAGTTGAAAAGGGTAAACACCAAGTGACCTCTTTGTTTTAATCATGTCATCCCATAATGCAAATTTCAGCTTCGAATCCCATGCTTTCTTGTTGTCTTCTAACAATCTCTTGATGATATTTATGAGGCTCTTGTGAGAGGACTCTGCCAAACCATTTCCTTGGTGGTAGTAAGGATTAGAATAGATTAATGTAGTCACATATTGTTCACATAAATTTATCAATAGTTTAACTTTGAAGGAGGCAACATTATCAGTAACAATCTTGCTTGGACAACCAAATATGGACATGATATCTTCAAGGAAGATAATGATTACCTTGTGGGAGGCACTCCTTGTAGGAATGGATTCTATCCACTTGGTGAAATAATCAGTGGTAGTCAAAATCCACCTCTGTTTACCACTTGAGTCTGGGTGGATTTCTCCAATGAATTCAAGGCCCCACTGCTGAAAAGGTCCAGAAACCACCACAGGGTTCAAAGGCGAATATTTGAGTTGTTTCTTTCCATAAAAATTTTGGCATTTGAGACAAGCTCTAGTCTTTTCACAAACATCAGTAAAAAGGATATGCCAGAAATACCCAGCTTTGAGGATCTTATTAGCTATGGTCCTCCAAAAATGGTGCCCCCCACATAAGTTGTCATGAAAATCAATTATGGCCCTTTGGGCCTCCTGTGGATCTAGACATCTCAAAAGAACTCCAAGAGGATATTTCCAATACAAAACTTGATCAAAGAGACAATATTTGATTTCTTTGAGTTTTAAATCTCTCACCTTGTTCTTGTCCAAGCCATCAGGAGGCCACAACTTCTACAAAAAATGTATGATTTCTTTATACCAAGTGCATTCTTCCAAGCTAGGGCTGACATGAGATATTTTATCAGCAATCTCATCTTGTTAATTTTCTAAGTTTATTTTCATGAAATTAACCCCCAAGTATTTGCAATTTGATTCAGCTAGCAACCTAGCTAAACCTTTTCCTTTCACCTATTTAGTGGGCTTTATTTCAAGGTCAAATTCTAGAATTTTAGCAATCCATTTTCTCCTCTTCCCATCTATGTCAGACTAGATAAGTATCTCTTTCACTAAGGCTAGAGAGACATATGAAACAATATTTGAATATAGAACATATACTCTGAAAGCCTTGAGGGATTTGACCAAAGCATAAGCTTTCTTCTCCATGATATCATATCTCATTTCTGCATCCCTCATTGCTCTGGTGAAAAGGGAAATAGGATGCTCTAACCCCTTTGTTATTTTCTGTAGAAAAACAACATCCAATGTGTCAAATGAGGCAAAGGAAAATATTAGAAACTCCTTGGAATAGTCAGGGATGATGAACATAGGTTATTTAGTCAAGGCCTTTTTGATCTGATCAAAATAATCTCTAGACTCAACAGTCCATTTCACCTCATTTCCCTTTCTAAGCATGGTTGTAATTTACTTCACTAATTCAACAAAGTTAGAGATAAACCTTATTAGAAATTGATCTTACCCAAGAAAGACTAAACCTCTTTCTTAGATCTAGGAAAAGATAAGGTCTATATGGCCTCTACTCTGCTTGGATCAATTCTTACCCCTTCTGCTGACACAATGTGCCCCCAATAATTTACCTTCCTTCATAGAAAACAAATATTTCTTAGGATTGAGAGAGAGACCAAACCTTATTTAGAACATTGTAATGTCATCCAGATAGATGACTACAAATTTTTCTTTCTCCCCAATAAAGGCAATGTCCATCGCTCATTGAAAGGTTGCTCCTACATTCATCAATCCAAAGGGAATTTTAGCATATATGAATGTGCCCCAAGGAGTAGTGAAGGTTGTCTTCTCTCTATCTTCAGGTAGGACAAAGCTCTGATTGTAGCCAGATAATCCATCGATCATAGACATCCTAGATGAACCAATCACTCTCTGCAAAATGTGCTCCATCTTTGGCAAGGGGTAGTTATCTTTTTTGGAGATTCTGTTCAAATTCCTGAAATCAACACACAACCTGATTTCCCCATTTTTATTCCTCATAGGCACCAAGTTAGACACCCATTATGAATATCTCAAAGGAATGATGATCTGGGCATCCAACAACTTTTTCACTTCTTTTTCCATAATAGGCAACAACATGGGATTTATCTGTCGAAGCTTCTGCCTAAAAGGCTTGGTCTCCTCTTTCAAAGGGATCTTATGTTCAATGATGTCTATTTCAAATTTTATTAAGTCTTCATATTTTCAGGAAAACACATCAACAAACTCTTTTAAAAGATTTACATACTCAACCCTTTGTTCCTTTGACAAGCTACTAGAAAACTTAACATACATTGGATCCTCCTCTGTACCTAAATTGTATTCAGTCACCTTAGCATTTTCAGTTGAACCTTTAACCTTCACAACAACATCATTTCTATCAAACAATATCTCCAATGGGACTAGTCCTTTTGGAATATGGTTACTCAGTAACTGAACAATTTGAAGGTCAACAATCTTATTCAGAAAAATATCAACATGGGGGCTTTCTTCAGTATCATGATCTTGATCAATATGTGAAGCAGAAAATTCATCCACAGTCTCAAAAAATCTTTTTATATCAAGATCATCCTCAAAAACCTTCCAATGTTTGACATTGTCAGGTACATAGGGTCTATACTTTACTTCCACATCATACTTGATTTTAGGGGCTAAAGGAATTCTAAAATTACTTGTTGAAACAACCAAGGAATCTTCCATAGTGTTCTCCTCTCTTGGAACAAATGAGATATTAAAATCCTTGAAGAAACTATCAACAAGATCCCAGACTTCATTTATGTAGATCCTCGACCTGGGGTGTTTATCTTGATACATATTTTTGACTTGATGAACAATTAACTCAACATCTCCAAACACTGCTAGCTCTTCAATCTTCATGTCTTTAGCAACCCTCAAACCCAAAACAAGAGCCTCATATTTTTCCACATTGTTTGTTGTTTCAAATTCAAGCTTGAAGGACAAAGATATGATCTCTTGGGTAGGGAAATAAAGACTACCCCAACACCAACACTCTCCCTAGAAGAGGCTCCATCAAAAAACATATTCCAAACAAAGGTATTCGGAGATGGATCTTCACTAGAGGTGATGGAATGATTTCGGATTTCAATAGGTGGTTGAGGATCACCAGTGAGCTGCAACATATTGGATCCTAAATCGGTATCAAGTGCAAAAGTAGGGTGGTTGGTAGGATTTGCTTCATCACTGATGATGTAGGATAATTTTGCATCCCTATAAAGTCTTCTATGTTCTCCCCTAAACACAGGAATGGTGGGATACGAGAGATCCATATGCAAAGTTCCCCCTATCCTTTTGATCCAATATCTTGACAGTAACATCCCAAACTTAGGGGGAACATCAACCACCACAATATCCATGACCACACTTTTCATTGGCAATTGGAACAAGGAAACAACTGGGTCTTTAATAACCCTAAGACACTTCACCTTCCTGGAATCAAATGAGTACAGGTCATGGTAGTTTTTTGTAACTTCCAACCCAAGATCATCCATGATAGTTTTAGGCATGAGATTATGAGATGAACCTAATTCCATCAAGCAATTGTGCGACGCTTTATCATGAATGTTAAATGATGTGTAGAAAAGGGGGGACGAGTCATCTCTATCCTCTACCAAAGGTCCCAGTATGACAACTGGTTTTTCATCTTGAAGGTTGACTGAATCTGTGGAATTAGAGGAAGTTTCAGGCTGCAACATTTTGGAAAGGTACCCTTTAAAATCCTCATTCTTAATTAGCTCCAAGAAAGATACAGGGATTTTAATTTTTTGAATCTCATTCTCAAATATAAAAGAGGAGGGAGGCTTCAAACTATCCTTAACTTTTGGGGTAGGGCTCTTAACCACTTCCTGGGTTTTTTGTGCCTATTTTTCTTTGTTGCTAGCTGCTACACTCTTAGCAGGATTCTCTGCTCTATTAGGATAATCATAAATGTTAGGCTTTCCCTCCTTATTGGACCTTAGGTTGTATCTATTTGGATTGCCACTAGTCCTTTCTCCTTTGCTTAATTCGTTTAGTTGGCTCTCCATGAGAGACTCTTCATATGCAGATTGGGTTAAATGAGGAGATGAAGAGGTGTCACCAAGACAGTGGATTTTAGGATAAACTTCTTCCTCCTCTCCTTCATCATCAGTAACAAGGTTATTTTGGAGAGGGGCTTGGATTTTTTTATCATCCCTATCCCTATTTATTTGATCTCTTTGGAGGATATGAGGGGCATTATTGGGTCTTATGAAATTACTTCTATTATCAACATTTTGGGTGTTCCTATAACTCTGATTTCCTTCAAGTTTCAACTTCTCCATTTCTGCAGAAAGTGATTTTACCAGCTTTGTTAATTCATCCACCTGAGGGTGGGAAGCAGAGGAATCAGAGGTTGAAGTTTCAACCTTATATTTTCTTCTGTCTCTATCATATTTACTCTTGAGTTTGTCAACTGCCAATATATTAGACTCTACTTCAAGGGCTGCATCTTGCATATGATCTAAAGAGGTAGCTCTTCTTTCTCTCAACAAGAGGAAAAACTCAGGGTCAAAAGCGCTAGCATAAGTAATCTTGGAAGAGGTTTTTGTAGGCTTTATTTCAATGGGAATATTATTATACATTTTATTAAATCTTTTTGAGAAGTCTGAAACATATTTCCCCTCTTTCCTCTTAAGTGACCCAAATTCTGTAATGTAATAAATAAAATATTTTTTATCCCCCCAATGCCTCAAGAATGAATCATCCAAAGCTTCAATCCTAGCAATACATCCAGGAGTCAAGCTCCTAAACCATTTCCTAGCCTCACCATCAAGGCTCTGTACAAAAACTCTCATCCACACATTTTCATTTTCAATGTTAAGATTATTTGCATAACTATAAAAATATGAAAGGTATTCTTCTATAGTTATGTCTTCCTCCCCTGTGGACTTGGGCATGTACTTAAGGTAGTCTCCAACTGGGAGAGCATTCATAGGCTGAGGTGAAACAAGAGGGGCATATCTAGTATCCACTATGGCATCCATCCTATTTCTAAGAAGATTAGCACCTACCATTGGGATGTGAACTGTAGGAGAACAAGGGGGACATGGAGTTTGGACAGATAGGAATGCAACCTTGTTTCTAGGGGAAAGGGGAAGCGGTTGATTTTTTGGAGAAGAATGGTATAGGGTTCAAAGGAAAATAATTCCCCCCCTCTTTAGTTACAACAACTTTGATAGGAGGAGGAGTAGGAAAACCCAAAGTGTGAAAATACTCTAAGCTCCTAGGTCTAAACCACTTTACAATATCAGGGGAAATAAGGGTTTCAAAAATTTATCCTTCCAAATGAAGACTAGAAGGGGGAAGTTCAACAGGAAAGATTTCAAAATATAAACTTCTAAAAACTCCAACAGATGGTATAAAAGGAGAATTGGATACAACTATTAGAGTTTTAAAAGAAGAATCATGTAAATTACCAGAATCACCTGGTACAACAGCTGAAAGTCCTTCTTGAGAGGTGATGCAGGGAAATTTATCCCAAGACATCTATGTGATTATTTTGTCACATGTTGTGGCTTGAAATTGAACTAAGGAGGCTTCAAGATCAAGGGGAAACCTATTTGAATGTTTTTTTAAGTAGATAACTATTGTCAGATGGTATTACTGTCAATTGTTAAGTTAATGTAGGAATAAATGTCTATCTGAAGCTCCCTATGAGGAGAATGAGCCTCCTAAGTGAATTTGTTACTAGTTAGTAGGAGTTAGTTTTTGCTAAAATTAGAAATCCCTCTGTTTGTGCAGGAGGTGGTTAGTAGTTAGAATCTTTCTAGTTGTAATTCAAGGGAAGGACTCTCAGGATGGGGGAGAGATGAACTTTAGTGGGAAAGACAAAAAAAAAGGGGATGCGAGTAACTTGGGTGAATTCAATAGCAAGCATTTTTTTTCTATGTGAATGAGTGACTACTAGTTGGTATTTTTCTCAAATGCATGGTGGATTCATTGTAGACCTGTTAATAATGAAAACACAGGTATTTTGATTGTCTTTTATTTAGCTCATATATGAAACTACAGTCGACTAAGGTTATAGATAGAGAAGATTTCAAAATACGATTGAGGAGGGACACGATTGATTTGATATTATTGTATTAAAATCTCATGAATCCAAGAAAGTAACCTTAGACTAACATTGGGGTAGAATCCATGAAATAACTGTGCGTTCCTCCTACTTGTTACATGCACAAAGTGCGAACAAAGTAATACATATAGAAAGCAAATCAACGGTTACTGTGCGTGGTGAAAGTATATCTATGGTGTAGACAGGTCCGGTGGGGAGTAGCGCGAGGGTTGAGATTGTCCGGTGGGGAGTAGAAGCGCGAGGGTTGATATTTACCTTTGAGTTGATTGAATGACAGTAATACCAGATCACAATCAGAACAACAAGTGAGTTAATGTATGCCTAGATATGCGATGGGAAACTGCTCATGATAAGTGGTTTTAAGGTGTGTCAACGTTCCATTGGATATCGCGATTAGGAAGGCCATACTTCCAAACCATTCTTCTTTATTACGATAAGCACCCAATCATATAAGTATGGTCATGTGTGATAATGAAAGTGCCAAGGTAAGGTTATTCTAGCACTTTTGAATACTTAACTAACGCTGTCAATAAGTGTTTGGAAGACTCTGACAAGTCTGGAGAAGTAGCCATATTTGACTAAGGTCCTAAACAGGCACAAACATCAACCTTCCATCAAATTTTGGTATCAGAGTAGAAGCTTTTCTCAAAAAGAAGTAGAAGAAAGACATGGTTGTACATGTAGGTAGAGCAAGGGGTCGTGGCAGAGGGCGACCAGGAACAAATACAGAAGTCATGGAGCAAATGACGAGATTGCAAGCATGCCTGGAAGCTATGGAGTTGGGCAGACAAAGAGATCTAGAGGCAGGGGATGTGAGTGAGCCTGAAGAAGAGGAACAAGGAGAAGAAGCAAAACCTATGCAAGAAACCCCTGAGTTAAGGTATTTTCGTTCAATTCTAGGGGTAAGTTCAAGACCAAAGCCTGAATTGCCTACCTATGAGGGAAGTCTCACTGCTGAACATATCATTGATTTGATCAGTGAGTTAGATAAGTACTTTGAGTATGATGAAATTGAAGAAAACAAGAAAGTCAGAGTGGTAGTGACAATATTGAAAGGGCATGCATCCTTATGGTGGGATAGTGTGTAGGTTGAAAGGATAAGAAAGAATAAACCATTGATAAAGAGTTGGGATATGGTGGCCAAGATGAGAGCCAAGTTCTTACCCAAAGATTAACAGTTATCTCTATATAGACAAATGCACAACCTTAGGCAAAGGTTATTGTCTGTAAGAGAATACACTGAAGATTTCTATAAAGTGAACCTGAGAGTAGGCTATGTAGAAGAATCAACAGAGAAGACTGCTAGATATATCAATGGTTTGAGAATGGATATACAATATGAAATCAACATGATGTCTCCTAGGACAATGGAAGAGGCCTACCAATGTGCCTTAAGAGCAGAAGAAAATCTATTGAGAAAGAAGAACTTCAATAGAGGTAGAGGTGGAGGTTCAGCCAAAGGAAGAGGGAAGACAGTTGGAAGAGAGAAGTTTGTAGCCAAAAAGGGAGAGTCCAACAATTCAAATTAGCAGGAGCAACAAAACAAGGGCAATGATTCAAGAGGAGGAAGACCTTACCAAGGAGGTAGAGGTAGAGTAAGAGGCAAAGAAACTATCTTTAGATGTTCCAAATGTAACATATTGGGGCATAGATATTTTGAATGTCTGGAGAGGGAAAACATAGGACAGAGGGGAGCCTATATAGATCAGAGTGAGAAACAACAAGAGCAATTTCCAGTGGTTGAAAATTTTCTAGAGACTGGAGAAGATTTGATGATGAACAAAGTCTTGTTGAAGCCTGAGAAGGAAAATGTGGAACCTTCTCAAAGAAAGGATTTATTCAGGACCATGTGTAAAGTCAAAGGAAAGTGTTGCAAGATGGTGATTGGTAGTGGGAGCACTGACAATCTTGTTTCCTCAGATATGGTAGAGAAGATGAGTTTGAAGAAGTTCAAACACCTCGTACCATACAAAGTATCCTGGCTGCACAAAGGACATCAAATTCTGGTAAGTGAACAATGTGAAATTGATTTGCAAGTAGGCACATATAAAGATAAAATTGTTTGTGATATTATGCCCATGGATGTTTTCCATGTTCTTCTTGGAAGACCTTGGCAATTTGAAAAAAAGGTTGTACATGATGGTAGAAGAAACTGTTATAGTTTTGATAACGATAGAATGAAACATGTTTTTCTTCCTTTACAAGAAGGGAGTGTAGTAGAACAACAAGCAGCCAAAGTCCTATTATTATCAGGCAAAGAGTATTTATAGCAACTGGAAGAGAAAGAGTTGAGTTATGATGTGGTGTGCAAACCTAGAGTAGTATTAATGAAGATTGATATTACAACTCTACCTGAAGAAATTCAAGAGATGTTGGCTGAATTTAGTGATATTGTGGTAGATGATTTCCCCAATGAGTTGCCACCAAAGAGAGACATTAGTCATTACATTGACTTCATTCCTGGAGAAAACTTACCAAACAAGGCAACATATATATTGACACCTAATGAGAATGAGGAAATCACAAAGCAAGTCCAGGGATTGTTGGATAAAGGATTGATTCAAAAGAGTCTGATTCCATGTGCAGTGCCTACATTGCTTACTCCGAAGAAGGGTGGTGAATGGAGGATGTGTACATACTCTAGGGCCATCAATAAGATTACTATTAGGTACAAATTTCCATTACCCAGGATGGATGATATGATGGATTTCCTGAGTGGGGAAACTTTCTTTTCAAAGATAGATCTGAACAGTGGATACCATCAGATCAGAATTCGAGAAGGAGATGAGTGGAAGACAACTTTCAAGACAAATGATGGACTGTATGAGTGGCTAGTTATGATATTTGGATTGTCAAATGCACTAAGCACCTTCATGATATTAATGAATGAGGTCTTGAGATATTTCATAGGTAATTTTGTTATTGTCTACCTTGATGACATTCTGATTTTCAGTCAAACAGAGGAAGAGCATTTGAAACATTTGAGATGTGTCTTGGAGAAATTGCAGAAAGAGAAACTATTGTTAAATGTGAAGAAGTGTACATTCTAAATTAATATATCTGGGCTTTGTCATCTCAAGGTATGGTCTGAAGATGGACCCAGAAAAGGTGCAAGCAATCATTGATTGGCCTTCACCTTGGAGTATTTTTGAGGTAATAAGTTTTCATGGTTTGGCTAGTTTTTATAGGAAATTTATCAGGAATTTCAGTGACATTTGTGCACCCATTATGGAGACCACTAAGAAGGACAAACAACCATTCCATTGGAAAATAGAAGCTAAAAGGAGTTTTCAATTTTTGAAGAAAAGACTCACTGAACAACCAGTACTGAAATTACCAGATTCCAGTCATCCTTTTCAAGTAAAATGTGATGCAAGTGGGACAACAATTGGAGCTGTACTCAGTCAAGAGGACAGACCTATGGATTACTTTAGCGAGAAGTTGAATGAGTCAAGAAAAAATTATCCATCCTATGACAAGGAGTTCTATGCTATTGTTCAAGCATTGAAGCATTGGAGGCATTATCTGATGCCTAGGGAGTTTGTTTTATTTTCTGACAATCATGCTTTGCAGTACATTATGCAGCAGCCCAAATTGAATCAGAAGCATGTCAAATGGGTCGAGTTTATGTAGAGTTTTACTTTTGTGTTGAAACACATAAGTGGACAATCAAATTGGGTAGTTGATTCTTTAAGCAGGAGACATTTAATTGTGCAAGAAAATTAGATTCAAGTTTTAGGATTTGAACACTTAAGAGATTTGTATGAGACTGATAATGATTTTCAGAGTGCGTATAGGGATTGTAAGAATCCTGTAGATGTGGACAGATAATTATGGACTGAATACATATTGCAAGATGGTTTGTTATTTAAAAATAGTAAACTATGTATTCCTAAATGCTCTATGAGAGAGAATCTGATCCAAGAGAAGCACAATGGTGTAATGGCAGGTCACTTTGGAAGTGATAAAACCTTTGGTTAGTTATGTCATTTTTACTTCTGGCCAAAGATGAGGTCTGAAGTGGAGAAGTTTGTGAGCAGATGTAGGATATGTCAGCATGCCAAGGGAAGAAGCCAAAACACAAGCTTATATACACCATTGTTTGTCCCTACTAGACCCTAACATTCTGTAAGTATGGACTTCATTTTGGGTTTGCCAAGGACTCGGAAAGGGAATGATTCAATCTTTGTAGTGGTTGATAGGTTTACAAAGATGGCACATTTTATTCCTTGTTTTAAGGCAAGCGATGCCACCCATATTGCTAACTTGTTCTTTAATGAAGTTGTAAAGTTACATGGTTTTCCTAGAAGTATTGTCTTTGATAGAGATGTGAAGTTCACAAGTCACTTCTGGAGGACATTGTGGAGGAAGTTGGGTACTAAGTTGAACCTTAGTTCAACTTATCATCCACAGTCTAATGGACAAACTGAGGTTGTTAACAGAAGTTTGGGTAACATGTTGAGGATCTTAGTTGGAGAAAATCCAAAACAATGGGATAGGGTGTTGGCACAAGCTGAGTTTGCCTATAATGACTCTCCAAACAGAAGCACATGTATGAGACCATTTCAAATTTTGTATGGTATGCATCCTAGAGGGGTGTATGAACTAAGATATTTGGGACAGTTAGAAAAGAGGAGTGCAGATGGAGAATATTTTGCAGTTAGAATTAGTGAATTATAAGAGGAAGTTAAGGAAAGACTGCAGAAAAGTAATGCAAAGTATAAAATGAAGGTTTATTTAAAGAGAAGAGAGAAGAACTATGAGGTAGGAGACTTAGTGTTGGATTATTTGAAGAAAGAGAGGTTCCCTAAAGGGGAGTATAACAAACTGAAACTGAAGAAGATTGGACCATGTAGAATTCTCCGATTTTTTTTTGCCAATGCTTATGAGCTGGAACAGATATCCTTGTCTTTATGCACTTATCTTTAATGCCAGCAGGAGTTGGCATATCTCCTATTTTCAATGTTGTTGATATATACCCTTTCACAACAGATGATACAGGTCAGATCATAGGAGATAAATATGTTGGTGATGATTTGCAGTGGCTGAAGCAAATGGCAGTAGCATAGCAACTGGAAGCAGAGGAGATCCTTAACACTAGAATTGCAAAGAGCACCAGACAAAAGGATTATTTGAAGTATTTGGTAAAGTGGAAAGAAAATTTTGTAGAGGATGCTACTTGGATGAGTACAACAGAACTAGAAGCTAAGGGTTTTACTGTTGCTGACCTTTTGAACAGGGGTTCAAACCTTTTCACCCTGGAAGTTTGATGCAGGGGCATTTAGCCCAAGCTAGCAATGTGATTATTTTGTCACATGTTGTGGCTTGAAGTTGAACTAAGGAGGCTTCAAGATCAAGGGAAAACCTATTTGAATGTTTGTTTAAGTAGATAACTATTGTCAGATGGTATTACTGTCAATTGTTAAGTTAATGTAGGAATAAATGGCTATCTGAAGCTCCCTGTGAGGAGAATGAGCCACCTAAGTGAATTTGTCACTAGTTAGTAGGAGTTAGTTTTTGCTAAAATTAGAAATCCCTTCGTTTGTGCAAGAGGTGGTTAGTAGTTAGAACATTTCTAGTTGTAATTCAAGGGAAGGTCTTTCGAGATGGGGGAGAGATGAACTGTAGTGGGAAAGACCAAAAAAAAGGGGATGTGAGTAATTTGGGTGAATTCAATAGCAAGCATTTTTTATTTCTGTGTGAATGAGTGACTATTGGTTGGTATTTTTCTCAAATGCATCGTGGATTCATTGCAGACCTGTTAATAATGCAAACACAAGTATTTTTATTGTCTTTTATTTATCTCATATATGAAACTACAGTCGACTAGGGTTATAGATAGAGAAGATTTCAAAATATGATCGAGGAGGGACACGATTGATTTGATCTTACTGTATTAAAAGATCACGAATCCAAGAAATTAACCTTGGACCGCCATTGGGTTCGAATCCCTTAAATAACTGTACGTTCCTCGTACTTGTTACATGCACAAAGGGAGAACAGAGTAATACGTACAGAAAACAAATCGACGGTTACTGTGCATTGTGAAAGTAGATCTACGGTGTAGACAGGTTCGGTGGGGAGTAGAAGCGCGAGGGTTGAGATTTACCTTTGAGTTGATCGAATGACAAAAATACTAGATCGCAATCAGAACAACAAGTGAGTTAATGTATGCCTAGATATGTGATGGGAAACTGCTCACAATAAGTGGTTTTAAGGCGTGTCAACGTTCCATTCAATATCGTGATTAGGAAGGCCATACTTCCAAACCATTCTTCTCTATTGCGATAAGCACCCAATCATATAAGTATGGTCATGTGTGATAATGAAAGTGCTAAGGTAAGGTTATTCTATCACTTTTGAATACTTAACTAACGTTGTTAATAAGTGTTTGGAAGACTCCAACAAGTCCGGAGAAGTAGCCATATTTGACTAAGGTCCTAAACAGGCACAAACATCAATCTGCCATCAAGAAGTCTTTCCTTTCTTGATAATATTCTCTAGGTCAGTTTCAGGTGTTTCCAGAGGTAGTTGTGGAGTAGACCTCGTGTGTCTGCCTTTAGGATCCACAACTGAAACAGTGGAGTCACCAGGTGCAATTTGCAATCTTTAAGGTACTGATTTCTGATGCACCTTCAAAATCAATATTGCTTTATCATTCAATCCCAAGGAAATGTATTCAATTCGTTCCCCTACAATGATGCCAAGAATGGTATCACTGAGAGTCACCCTCAGGCTGTAGGAGGATAATCCCAGTAACCATCAAAATGTTTTTGGAGGTGGGTTTATGAGTGGAGATCAAATGGACAAAGCTCAGCATAAGAATGTTTTAACATAGAAAACCGGGCTGACAATGCATAATCAAATGAGGTTCTCATTAACTTGAGTCAGTGGTTTAAAGTTAAATTTGAGAAGGAGAAAGACTTAGTGAGGAAATTGGACAAGTCTACCATGAGCATCTGACCTTCAAGAAACTTGTTGTAGAAAAAATTGAGCACAAGAGCACTCTTGAACTTCAGTTTAAGGCACTGAAATATATCACAACAACATTATAATCAAACCTCCATTACAATACAACTACAACATCTTGTTTGGATCATCCATGCACAAACATTTCATCATAAGAGGAAACATGATAGCGAAAGAAAACATTGAAATAGATCATAGCAACATTATAACCAAACCTCCATTACAATACAACTACAACATCTCATCTGGATCATCCATGCACGAGTGTTTCAACATAATGGGAAACAAGATAGTGAAAGAAACTGACTTCTATTAATGGTAAAGTCTCAGGTATCGTACATAACCAGAGAACAACTTTACTATCAAACTATTACAAAATAGGGAGCTCTGCTCAACCATCGACCCTAACATATTCTTCAACTGATGTATTTATACCCAAAATAGTGGACAAACTCTAGGAGTGCAAGCTGGCCATCATGTCCAAGGATCTTCATCTATTCATCTTTCTGTCAAACTGTACATGTATTCTTATATCAAACGCAAGCTCAAATTAGAATGAGCCTGCAAGAAAAACCATCCATGGTGGTACCTCGGGCTGTCAGTTATGTCTCCACGACTAGACCCCCCATCCCTTATATTTATGGATTGAGCCGAGGTTTCAACTACCGGTCCTTGTTCATTAACTAATTTCTCCTCAGGATCGGGATGAGGCTTGATGACTAGGGGTGGCCATGTGTTTCTATTGGATTCAACACTAAATGAGCACGTGATTTTAGGGTTGTCGAAAGCGGTTTGGACCCACATCGATTTTGGGCCCGAAACTCACCACCTTCCGCCACGTAGCTCTCCCACAATACCATTGTTTAGATTTCGTCCCTCTCAAGGATTTCAACACTCGAGCATGTTGCGACCCTGAAATAAAGTGTGGTCATTGATCTGGTTGCGATCTACGATTTGGGAACACCTTCTATTTTAGCACCCCCATCAAAGCTTATCCTCATGCCAACTATAACTTCCTTCAAACTGCACTTAGAGATGGCACTAAATTGAAGTGCACATGGGATCTCTACTATTGAAAAATACACCCACCTGTTTTCCTGTGCTCATGGATATCACCTGCAACCCTTGACAATTTCATGTCACTATTGGCAATGGTCACTATTTATATGCCAATATCAATACATGTAGCAACACCCAAAACTTTTGAAAATATGGTTATGCAATGCAAATTCTTCTTTTGTTTTCAAATGAAAACAAGATCACACTACATAACCATGTCTACAAAAAATGAGCACAAAAAATCTTCCCAGGTCACTATTCACCAGTCCACTCTCATGCAAATCGTGCAACATAAAAAAATGAACTCAATGCGAGACTCCTAGATCTATTTGACAAAGAAAAAGGAAGGGAACAAAACAAGATTAGGAACACCAACACAATTATGCGCACACAGGTGCAACCCTAGTGATAGAGCTGCAACAAAACACCTACAACCCCTCCAAGCCAACACTCAATTAGATCTGAGGGTAAATTGAGAAAAAATCTCAAAATTTTCTCCTATCAGAAATGATTGTGGATTGCTAGTGTGAAACAAGTGACCACAACCAGATGGTCATGCCTTGCTAGTGAGAAAAGTGTGATTGGTCTCTTATGTTTAGGAAACAGGCACGACCATGGGAAAAAATGAGAATACTCAATAGACTTAGCCCATATATGAGACATCTCAAGGTTTTAGACACCCAAACAGAGAAAATAGACAATGATAAGCTACCATAAGGTTTCAAAGATGACAATGACCAGGGGAACTTATCAAACCAAGCAAGAATAACTAGATCCTTCCCCAGTGGAGTCACCAATGTTGTAGAGCAATCTCTCCTACATATAGGTGAGCTCTCTCAATAAATTGATTGAGATCAGAGATAGATCGTGGATATAACACAATGGGTTTTCCTCTATATCTAGTTTGTAGGTTTGATATATACTGATAAGAGAGGAGAATGGGTCTTACCTCTACCCGAAAGTTTTCCTATTGTATCTAGGTTGATGCAGCTCCAACTCTTCACTCCAAATCCTGCAACCAATTTCGAACACACACATACAACACCATGTACCCTTCTCAACCTTTCTTAGAATGAAATAAATCCGGTTTACAAATAGATCTAATTTAATTATCTTAAGATGGAATCAGATCTACCAATATAAATGAAGAAACACCATAGATCATACCAATTGGAGAAGGAAAACACCATACATCTATATATTAAAAGTAGGAAAGTACACCATAAGATGTGTTACCTTGAGATTATTGAGGTAGCTTCTGGCTCCAAGCTCCTTGAGACTTCCTTATCTCAGTCTCTCAAATGTGATGATACTGATATAAAAATTGGAGACTATAGTAGGAGTCTCTCTCTGGTTATTTTGGCAGCATAAGGATATCATGAATTGAGCTCCCTTACCCCTTGATTTTCCCTCCTTTTATAGAATAATGGAGGAGACAAATATAGGTATAACATTAAGGAAGGTCTCTTCTAGTGGTTGGCCATGCCATTTAGCTTGACTAATGTGTCAATAATGTTCATGAGGATGATGGGCGATATTCTACAACCATTCAATTTTTTTTTCTGGTCATATATCTAGATGACATTTTCATATTCAATAGAACCTAGGAAGACCATTTGAAGCACATTTAACATGAACTGAGCACCTTGCGACAACACGAGATAGACAACAACATAGAGAAGTGCTCACTTGACATGTAGAGATCCAATATCTAGGCTAATACATCATGGATGAGTGTGGTGTGAATGTAAATCCAATGATGATCCAAGTCATCCATCACTGGGGCACCCCTAAAACACTAATTTTAACATACCCAGTTCCCATCTGAGCAACATTACATATGAAAACTCATTAAATTATTAAGATTTACTATTAATCAAACTCATGTAGCTTACTAGCTACAAATCAAACACAAATATGACCTTTTGACCGATACCATAGTTCTAAATTCATATGGAAACATATATTAAACATGAATACAAATGCTCAAGCAAACATCAAACAACAAACACACCGCATTCATATAAACTATTTACACAGCAGAATTAACATAAGAACAAAACATAAACACGTATCTGTTAATGATTAACCAACTAGTTGCAAACAAAGAATGAACCTCCCATCCATAGGCATTGCTGGTCATTTTCTCTCATCAACAAGCCACCCCCGAGCTGAGGCTACGAATCTACAAGAATATCCTACCCATTGGCTTTCCACTCTCCACACACAACATCCCCAAACCCAGGTTCTATCCTTACAATAGTTCCAAACCTCTAGCTCTCTCTTTTCCCCACAACCTACACTACCCAAGGAATGTACTCCTTTCACTGTTCACAGGGTTGTACCATTCTTTTATCAGGGTCCCTAGTGCACTTGGTTGGCCAGGAATCACTCAGCTGGGAACTCTAGGAACTCTCAGTTGTTTCATGTTTTCTCACAACAACCTTCACAAGGCTCTGAGTCATTTTCTCCACATAAATTCGCACCACAGGCTCACAACCCTATTTACAGGCATGTAGGCCTCTTTATCAACATAAAAACACAACCAAACAATGACTGTCATCAAGTAAACCATGGTTGGTCCTCTTCCTAGCTTGTTGCTCCTTCTTTGCTACCCAAAATCTGTATGTAAAAGCTGTCCTTATTCTACATACGCATTTCCTATTCTTCCTTGCTTGCTTGACTCACACTCTTATCAAGGATGATTGTACTTCAACCCATACTCTTCAATAACTATGGGATGTGAACACTCACACCCACCCTCTTACATGAGTTAAATGATTGGCTTCTCATAAACTCAATCAACAAATGGAAGGTTATATACAAGATAATAATTTTAGGAATGTGGGTTGGATTAATACCCATGCATAATTCCCCTTTGGACCCCTTTCTCTCTTGTAGAATCATAGCCCCCCATCGTTCTTCATTCCTTTAGTATCACAACCAACGATTATTACTTTATTAATTAATCAATGTTCATAACATGCAATTCGCCCCCCCAGACACATTAAATCAATACAGTCTCTTCGCCCCAACACCTCGGCTCACCAACGTAATTCACATTTATACAATTACATTATAATTCACGAGGATTAGCACTGAGATGTTACACTAATAAAGCCTCCTAGCTTCTTGGGCCTTGCCAACTTCTACTCCAATTTCATGTCGGGATTATCTCATCTTGCTTGGCCTTTGAGCCAAGTGACCAAGTATGAAGCCAAGACCAAGTTTTCTTGGCCCAAGAACAATAGAAAGAAATTGAGACACTTAAGCATTTCCTCAGCATGGTGTTGGTCCTCATTCTTTTGGATCTACAACAACCATTCAAAATTGACACAGACACTTCAGATTGTGCCATTGGTATAGGGCTCACATAACATGGACATCCAATGGCCTATCATAGGAAGACACTCTTTGACATGGTCCATAGATACCCCACCTATGACAAGGATATTTTCTCCATGGTCCAGACCCGTTGGCAGTGGAAGCACTATATTCTAGGAATAAAAACAATCATCAATACCCGTAATAGGACTTTATGATTTATGTAGACACAAGGCAAGTTGTAGAATGACTACCATCAAAAGTGGTTCATGTACCTTCGACAATTTCCTCTAAACATCAAGTGAAAGAAAGGCACCATCAATTGAGTTGCAGTTTGCCTCAACCAACCTCTATTTGTGGCATTGACCACAATCCTCAGTTCTTGTGGACATGAGACTTCATAGTGTCCCCAACATTATGATAGAGATCCTGATCTTGTTGCTACATACTAAACACTAGTAATCTGTAAACAAGTTTTAAACTTCTACCTGTAGAATGGACCTTTGGGTCATTTGAGCCATCTTAGTGTTCCTTTAAAAGATCACGAGAAGATGATTTGGGAGGTACACTACAGTGAAGTTGCAAGACATTTTGGTGTGGAGAAAACAATGGCAATGCCACATAAATACTTTCTTTGACCAAAGCTCCAACACAATGTGAGCAAATATAGCAAAGCATGTACTACCTATATCATCATTACCATACCTTTAAGAAACATGAATTACACACTCCCCCTCTGAATATCATCAGTACCATGCCTTTAAAAAACATGAATTGCACACTTCTCTACCCACTCTAATTAAACCTTAGAAATTAGTCTACATACATTTTATATCAAATCTACTCACAACCAAGCATGATCACAATTATATTTTGTGATGATTCATCAATTATTAGCTGTTTCCAACGTTGTTATAAAAGAACAACGCATTCATAATTACTTGATTTCCTTTTTCGTTACATCATTTTTAGATTCCATGCATCATCCACTACACATTTACATCATGCATATTTCTGGTATCTTCTTGTATTTTCCTCATATACATATAATGCGTAATCATTTCGTCGTTGACATGGTTTGCTTCCCTCATATTTTCTTGTTTGTCTTCTCATGGATTCTACTAACCCTCGGCTTTTCTCTAAGCGACTTCTCCGCCCCGCAGAAAAAGAAATAGGGCCGGTGTGACGTTGTATTGGGGTTCCGCCGCACAAAAAGAAATAGGGCCGGTGTGACGTTTTCTTCGTTACACTTCCAAATTCTTTTTGCGAGAGTATACCTCAGTGTAGAACCAATCAGAACATTTGATCTTCTTTATATGGCAACATCTATGTAAAAGAAAATTANCCGCCGCACAAAAAGAAATAGGGCCGGTGTGACGTTTTCTTCGTTACACTTCCAAATTCTTTTTGCGAGAGTATACCTCAGTGTAGAACCAATCAGAACATTTGATCTTCTTTATATGGCAACATCTATGTAAAAGAAAATTAAGTGAAATATCTTCCGCGCAAAATTATAAAATTACTTTTCAGTGAGGTGTATATTGATCCCTCTTCCACGGAGAGATATCGTCGTCTTATTTAATGAAATATAAGCCCTTCATATGACATCGAAATTTTTGTCTGTCTGACACGGTGACGGAAACCATAACCACTCCACAACTCGGGAAACCGGACGGAAATTTTATTTGATTGCTTCTCTAGATTGGGGGAGTCGGGACGGCAACAAAGTTATAACGCCGTTCACTTTATTACTAAGATCGCCTTATAAATCTAAGCGGGGCCCTTCTGTACTCCTGTGGTATACAGTGGTCAACTTTGGCGTTATCCTCGAACCCCAGACTTGCAACCATTTAAAAGCTAGGTCGCATAAGGTCGTTTATTGAGGAGGCGAGTCTTGCGGTAGAATTTTTCTGGAAGGCTCCCGTCACTCTGTACAGAGGAGGTCTCCGGTTCGATCTAGTTTCAATAGCCTACTAACGATGCTGCTAAATTGATTTCACCGGTAAATTTCTTCCTTCAATTGTATTAATTTTCCTAGCCATGAAAATCCGTTAGGTTTTGAGCTCTGCATCTTGTTTGCTTTGGAAAAACGTCTTCCCTC